>CAUYSK010064446.1:0-11442 GCA_963575035.1 Avahi laniger | reverse complement strand
AAAAAAAAAAAAAAATATCAATTGGAGAAATATTTTAAGACTATAATTACTGAAATAATTGATTCAGAAAGAAAAAGAAAAACCAAATAAACCAAAGACTATGAAATACATTTTAAAAGTTGACAAATAATGTCAGATGATTTAAAGGAACCTAATTTTCAGGCCATTAGAATTCATATAAAACATAGGAAAGGATGAGACCATTCTCAATAAATTTTCTCCAATTAATAGTAAAATCTGACAATGACATAAAGAGGGGGCCGGAGAAGAGAGAAAGAGGCTGAAACTAAAAGCCAATCACATTCATCAATTACATGTAAAAATTCTAAATCAAATTTTATGCACTCAATTTCAACAGCATATTAAAAGAATAATACAAAGTAATCTAGGGGACTTAATTCCAGAAATTAAGGAATTATTACTATTAATTAACCTATGAGTGTAATATTTATATATACATCAATTTGTCTATTTTAGCCCCACAAATCTATAAACTTAATGCAATTTAAATAAACTACAAATGGAATTTTTTCTTTTTTTTTTGAATTTGACAAATGAATTGTAAATCAATCTGGAAGAATAAATGAGCAAAGATAGCAAATAACATACTGGGGGACAATTGAGAAGGGAAAAGTTGATTTGTAAAATATCAGACTGTATATAATGAGAAAATTTAGTCCTGGTGCCAGAATAAACAGATCAGTGGGACAGAAGTAAAAGCCCCAAAGGAGATATATGCACAGAAGGATGGCATTTTTCATATTTCTTGCATCTAAAGGGGCCCATGTGGCACGTTCTGGATAATGGATAAAGGAGGCCGCTTTCATGCCGCACCTATGAAAGGTTCTGCAGGGCCTTCCATGCTCTCTGTTCCCTCCTTTGCAGCTAAAAGTGAAGGACCCTGAGAAGGCAGAGCCATGCAGTGGGGAGAACCAGGATCCCTGGTCACTGCTTGGAGCAGAGATGCCCAGCAGAGCCACCCAACAAGTGGCGGTGTGTTGGTAAATGTTATCCACCAGCTTTTTGGTGAGGGACAGGGGAAAGCTCCAATTGTTAGCATTTGTGAATTTCTATATTGTAAATACTCCCATTACAACTGATTTTAGGCAACCAACATGACATCGCTGAACACTGAGTTGGGGGTAGGTACACACAATCAGTTCTCGTGGGTCAGGGTGAACCAGCCCTACCACACCACTGCCTCCCACCCACATCCCACTGCCATCATTGACATATTGGATTAACCCTCTGAGATTTGGGGGTTGTTTGTTGTAGCAGCTAGCTAGTGTTAATCTAACTAATATAATCCAGTATTTAGAAAATTATGAGACACAATCTCCTTCATTTTAGTGGAGTTGTTATATCAAAATGTAAAAATTTAATAGAGAGAAGAAAGTATAAAAATACTTTCATATACATGGACAAAAAATAATTGTCTTACATAAACTTAAACATTCTTAAACAAAACCCAATTAGTCAAAAACAACAAGGAACAAATATTTGTGTGCAAATTAAATTTATTTGTGTGCAAGAATGGTTTAGGGTTAGAAATTGTATCCATAACTCATCACAATAGGTTCAAGGAGAAAATCATATTGGCATTATAGTTAAGTACCCTAAAAGCAACACCCATTCTGCGTGTTAAAACAAAACAAAAAACTCTACTAAGAACAGTGGGTATTTTACAATACAAGAAAGAATACAGATACTAAATCAATAGCCATTATCATAATTCATACTGAAATAAGAAAATTCAGAGGAAAAAAAACAAGAATGCCCATTCTTTCTTATTTTATTTAACATTGCTCTGAAGTCCTGGCTCTGCAAATTCAACAAGAAATGGAAGTTAACATATAACTCTGGGAAGGAAGAAAAAAAATTCTTTGTTATTTATGATCATGCAACCAAAAAACTCAAAGATTAATGGAACATCTATTAGAACAAAAGTATAAGAAAAAAACCACAAATAGCTGTTATGTCTTGTCCAGTAACTTTGAGACCTGGAATGGAATTTGAGGATGCAAGATGCTCTCCATAATCCTGCTGAAGATGCAGTTGGAGACCAGAATAATTAAGCGAAGAGGCACCTTTGACTGATTCTCTGCTCTCTCTTTCTATCCTGTGTGTATCTCTCTCTTCTCTCTCTCTTCTCTTTCTCTCTCTCTCTCTCTCTCTCTCTCTCTCTCTCTCTACCTCTTTCTCTCTCTCTCTCTCTCTCTCTCTCTCTCTCTCTCTTTCTCTCTCTCTCTCTCTCTCCACACACACACTTTTCTTCTTTCACAAATACAAACATACAGCCCTTGGGCATTTGCTAGATAGGAGGAGAATAAAATTTTCTACTGTTTTCTCTTACTTATGAAGATATTTTAAAGAAAAAAAAGATAACTTTGAAGCTTCCCCTGGATTTTCCTATTTTTAATGATAGAGCCTTTTCTGGTTTTGCAAATAGAAATTATATAAAATAATAAATTAAAAAGGAGGTGACATTATACAGAGATAGTGGGGCTCAGGCAGTGACCTAAAACCATCCTAGAGAGGAGACAAATTTCATTTCATAAAAATGTTTACTTTATGTAGAGTTTGATTTAAATTATGGCGATGCTAACTAATAGCAGTGTCCCTCATTGGGGTGGCCTCTGTTGCTGGTTTGCCCTCTCATTTGGGAAGATGGCAATTCCTGGCTGTCCCGTATTGTCTGGGTCGAATAAACCTGCAGCCAAAAGATCAACTTGCTTTTGTTCTGCCACAGACTTTGTGTTGTCCTAGGACAGAGATCAGTGCCCTTCCCTGCACCTACCACCACAAACAACCCTACCCAGATGCCTCTGATCAAGAATGCCCCTCAAGTTCTTGTTTCTGCTGTAGCCTGATCTACTCCTGCCTGCCTTCTTCTTCCAGAGACCAGCAGCACATGTTCTTATTCAGCTAAAAAATTCACCCAAAAACTATCCATTGTGGCCAAAGTAAGTGACTTTAAGGTTCAGGAGGCTCACAGAGCCTCAGAGCCCTTAGGGACAGTTGGTTAATGAAGGTTCTATGAGGCATTGAGAGGGAACCAAAGCAGTACAGACACAGTCTCCGCCGTGCAGAATGTAACCGTGTAATTGGAGAACCGCGGACACATAGCTATGCAAAAGAGACTACCAGTGCAAGGAAGCGTCAGTAAAACTCCACGGACTGTGAGCGTCCGGGCAGGAGCGATGAACAGGGCAACACACAGACAGAGGGGACCAGGGAAGCCCCGTGGAAAGAAGGGCCTTGATCTGGACTTGGAAGGGTGTAGGATTGGAATGTGGTGAGGAAGAAGGGGTTTAGGTAGCAAGGACAGAGGCTGTACTAACAGCTGCTTACTGTGGAAGGGACCCACGACTCTCCAGATGTCTCCTCTCTTTATCATGTTGGCCATGTGGATCAGCCTCCGTTCCTGGAGAGAAGACTCATGTCTCCCTCCACGCAAGATCCAAGCCCCAGCGCCTGTTGGATTACGGGTGGTGGAAGTCTGAGGGCGGCCTGTAGCTGGGCTCCTCCCTGACAAAGCTCTCTCTTCTCTACTGCTGTTTCTTTCCCTCATCATCTCCCTGGTGTGACTCCTGCCGAGTACTCTGTAGAACATTGCTCCTGGGAAAGACACACGTTTTCATCTGAACCAATCAAAAGCCCCCTCTGCTTGTCACTGCTCTGGAGCCCCAACGATGCTCTCGCAAGCTTGGTGTGGGATGAGATCACACATCGTAAGTCAAAAGAGAAGGCTACAAAAATAATCAACCACTGACACGGCATGAGAATAGACTGACCAGAACGGACCCCAGCTCGTACTGCAATGCATGCGCCGCGTATCAGACGTGTGGGGGCCGCCACACCTCAGTCTGCACCCAGAGTCTGCAAAGACCCAGCGTGAGGCACTGGGGCGTCATGGCTGTGACCCTCATCAACACCACTGGAGACTGGTTTCCCCAGAGAACGCTCAGGAGGACACCAGGCACCCCAGCTTTTCCTCCTGCAGCCCAGTTCTTCCCTGCAGCCTCCCAGGGGGTCTAGACACCTCACCCTTCACTCGCTGCGCAGTTTCCCCTGCCTAGCTCAAAGGGAGCTGCTAAAACTATTCTCCTCACTTCTCTCCCTTTCCTGGAATGGAACTCCAGCCCCCGTACCCATGACCTACACATCTTTTCCACAGGTAACTCCACTATGGCGCCTTCCATCCCAAAAGACCTACTTCCATGCACTCTCTCCAGGGTCGCCACATCCGGTTCTATTTACTATCTTTATTGATGCTTATGTTTGTGAGTAACAACTTCCTCTCAGGAATTGGCATGACGGCTCTTGAGTGCTTCCTGTTCATAACAGTTCGGAAAGACCAGAAAGGGTTTAAACTTTAAAGTCATTCTCTTCAGGCTTCCAGCTCCACCTCACCCTGGAACTGCTGGCACACTGGGAGGCTTTGCCCTCCAGGCACGAGGAATCTTTCCTAATTCAATGTCTTCCTGTGGGGATGCAACAACCAAGTTAGAGTCTGAAAAACCGCCTAATGGGAGTGAGAAAACACCTTTTATCTATTCTAGATCTTGAACTGAAAACACAGTGTCATGTTGAAGTTGGCTTACAGCTGGCCAGAGACTACTTCTAGGTTCTAGGAAGAGGGTTTCTAAAGTCTTGTGGAAAAGTTCATAAGGCTTCTTGAACATCAAATAAGTCTTACAACACAAGGTTTTGATGTGTTATTGTAATTGCAAATGAACCAGAAACAGATGGATTAAATTTCCTCTTAAAATACACAAGGGACTGAAAATTAAGGGGAAAAAAAAGTGATTGGCAAAATACAGTTTGGGGCTCGCCAAAGACCAGCCACTTGGAATAATCATGTCTAGTGTGTGTCACACCCAGAGCACAGCGGGGTCAGCTAGGAGGATGCTCTGTGGAAGTCAGTGCTGGCTGGCAGATGCAGGTGAGGCCTGGGCCTGTGGTGGGAGATTCTGGAATAAGCTGTGAACTGAAAACGGAGAAAGCAGAGAAAGGGTGGGGAGGGCTGGGGTAGAGCAGGGAAATGTGGTAGGGAAGGTGCCAGAGGAGAAAGGTAAATGTAGAACAGAGGCAGCTGACCTTGCAGAAGTGTTGGGAGAGTAGAAGCCCCTTCCCACCCATCCCTAGCACCACCCACGCCCACCTGCCAGGTGTAAGAAAGAGTCAGCTGTTCTTCAAAAAGGACACTGGCCCCCAGAGGCAGGGTTGGGCGTGCAGATGTGTACAGATGTGTGCTTACATGCAGGGACCGATGCTAAGAAATGTGAGGGGGGATTGGAATAGAGCAATGGATTACCTGCAGACTTCTGCCCTCGGAAGCAGGCACAATAATAGAATTTGGACAACAGGAATATAAAAAACAAACATCAGATAAAAACAATGAAAAATGCTTTATCTTCAAACTACTCTCCAAATTTTTTTTTAAAAAAGCAACTTGGTTGAAGCAATGAAATTTACTGGGCAGATGAAACCATCAGATGAGACGGAAGCCATTGGCACCAAGGGGATTAGCCCAAGAGAAAGAAAAACAGGAGAAACCCTCCTCTAGCGGGATGTGGCTTGAAGTCCAGGCTAGGTTACCCCAAAATTTGGAAGTAGGAAAAATTTCCCTTTGCCTACTTGTAAGGCTTTTCTTCTCCTAAAAGCTACATTTGTAGAAAATTCTCCCACTGAGGCCAGTCTGCCTGCTGTCTCCTAAGCAACCTCCTCGTAGGCTTGTTATGGGCTTTCGGTCCCTCAGAATCCAGAATGTTGACAGGACAAGCAATGACCTAGCAGAACCGTGTGTCAACAAGCACCTTTCTTTGGTTAGCATATTCATTGCTTTCTGAAAGCCCCTCACACATCTTAGCTTCACCATATCCATGCCATGGCTGTGTCCCCAATCCCTTTACCTCACACTTAATATATTCAATTGAAATAGTGGACAAATCCAAGAACTTAGAAAGGTAACATAAGCTCTGTTCAAAGAAATAATGGATAAATAAGAAACGAATGGAAATGATCACTTCTTGAACATTTTGCAGTGACTCTGTCCTTCTGTGATTCATTTTTGGCACAAATTTCAGAATCTTAAAGGCCACTGTATTTGGGTTACATTTTACAATGTCATAACCTTATAATTAACATGCGGAACATGCCTGTGTTTTTCTTCTACTCTGCCTAGCAGCTTAGTTTGGACAAGGGAAATATAGATAAGAAACTATTAATTATCTGCCAGAAAGAAAAAAAAAGCTGCTTATCTTTTGAGGCAAAATAGATCTTAGCATATGTAAGAGTTATAACTATTTTTGCATAAAATAAATAGTCTCTGTATTCTTGAGAAGGCATGGTGGGTTGTCATTTATCTTATATTATACTCCCATCTTGCACTCTTAAGCCCACTGTAACCCTTAATACTTACAAGAGATGAAAGCAAGATTGGAATTTTGTGAAGCTGGAAATTGGACTGTTGTTTTATTGGAATAACAGTCAATGTCCTTGAAAGCTTTTAACTCTTGAGAAATGTTTGGGTTATTATGATTCTCCGGTATTTGACATTTGGTATCGAGTTCAGCTGGATGAAACTGTAATCGGGAAATTGTCATCTATCTGATGTCAGTCCTCCAGTGGCTCCAGAGCCCCCTTCACTTGGCAGGCATTTAAAGGAAGCCTGGGAGTGCCAGGCACCTCTCAACCCCAACTGAGCACAGTATACTCCAGGTAAACCAATTTTCAACCTGATCGCATCTGTAAAGCTCTGGATCTGGAGAGGAAAGTCTGGGGACAGGGTCTTCTACCTGACTCATGCTTGTGGTCAAGGTGACAGGACAGTGGCAAGCTTCCGCTTTGAGAGAAAGTACATCCAGGTTCTGTCCTTTGGATTCCTCCTCCTTCTCACCTACATGCAGTAACATTGGAGACAGCAAATTTGAGGAGAGATTTGTCTGTGCAGATTTGCAGCTCTTGGAATTCAGGAGAGGAGTGACAATTGTATCCCTGTCCAGCCAAAAGCTGGGGGTTTCACACTGGCCAATCGAATATGGGGAAGAAGAAACAAAGTTCGTAACTTTGAGGATGCAGAGGAAACTATTTTCGTTATTCCGCAAAAAGCTAATCGCAGGAGAGCTTTGTAAAGTTGTCTAAGGGCATGCTTAAAGAATGATAGATTTAACGTTTGCTTTCTTTGGCCTGGAAGTTTCCCAGAGTCTCCTTATATCTTCTCTTGATACATAATGTGCATGCTAAGGGAGGCAGGGGAGGATTGTAACTTGGCACTATCATCTTTACATGTAAATCCCTCAACTAAAAGGAAAGATTTGATGATACACTCACACAGAGAAGATGGGGGGAGAGGAAATAAGGTGGGGAAAATAATCTGTAAATTTTAATAAAACTCTGATATAATTTAGTATAACAGTCCTGTGACCAATTAAAGCACACACTAAATAATGAAAAAGTGCTTATTTGGAAGAGCTTCCAGTGAATATCGTAAACAATAGTTGGCCTTTGCTTTATTATCATAAATGTTCTTTTTTTTATTTCAGAATATTATGGGGGTATAAACATTTTGGTTACATATAATGCCTTTGCCTTGCCCAAGCCGGGGCTACAAGCATGCCCATCCCCCATACAGTGTGCTCTGCATCCCTGAGTTGTGAGTTTACCTACCCCCACCATCCCCCTCCTACCTGACCAGCACCCAGTGAATATTACTTCCATGTGAGCACCTTAGCGTTCATCTGTTAGCACCAATTTGATGGCAAGTACATGTGGTGCTTGTTATTCCATTCTTGCGATACCTCACTTCAAAAGATGGGCTCAAGCTCTATCCAATGCTACATATCCGATAAAGGACTGATAACAAGAATCTACATGGAACTTAAGAAAATTAAGAAGAAAAAATTAAACAACTCCATCAAAAAGTGGGCAAAGGACATGAACAGAAACTTTTCAAAAGAAGACAGAATAATGGCCAAAAAACATATAAAAAAGTGCTCAACATATCTAATCATCAGGGAAATGCAAATCAAAACCACAATGAGATATCACCTAACTCCAGGAGACTGGCCTTTATCAAAAAGTCCCAAAACAACAAATGCTTCACCATATCACCATATCACCATATCACCATGGCAAGGACATGGACAGATAGGAACACTCTTACACTACTGGTGGGACTGTGAATATCATAAATGTTCTTGCTAATAAAACCAGCACATGAAATCAAAGGATACCTACTACTGCACTCACTGCTCTGCTTTGCCACATGAGGTTCAGACCCCTTAGACACAAATATAAAATGAAGTCTACTCTTAGACACCATTTCCTTGACAGGCATTAATTAAGAATGGAGAAAATAATGAAAGAACCTCAATAAATGAAGAATAAAGGAGAAACAAATGTCTCTCTCCAGGCTGGCCTTGAAAGATGGGGCAAAGCAGGAATGCCAGGAATTGCAGGTGTGAGGATGAGGGTGGCTGGAGATGTCCCATGGCCAGACCAGGCGGCCATTGCAGCAAGAGAGCACCATGAGATATAGACTAAGGAGAAACCAGAAGGCCAGGAAGAAGAGGAAAGCAACAGTCCAGAGTCTTCCCTTCCTGCTGCAGAGCTTTGGGTGATGGGTGACTGTGGGATGCTTCATGGATTCTTTTACCAACATGAATTCAGCCCTTGCTCTGTGTCAGCAAGAATCTGAGCACCAGGTGTATACTGCAGACTTCCCGCTAATGGTCGTGCTGTTGGCGCTTTAAACCTACCAACGCTGGCTCTCTGAGACTGGTAGCAAATACCGATGGCCCTTCAGGCCACCCTGGTAGGTTTCTACCTCACTTGCATGATTTTCTGGCTTTGCTGTATTTTGATGGGCAAATAGAAGTTTATCGAACAAACAAAGACTGAAATAGTCCTTGTAATTAGAGACAACCACGTGGTCAAAAGAGTTAAAGGGCAGACAATGAGGCTGTGTGTCCCGGGAACTGTAAGCTGTGCATACAGCTGGTGCATAGCATGGCAAAGGTGGGAGGAGGGAGGATGGCAGTGGGCGCCAGTTTATGAAGGGTGAATGTCATTAAAAGATTCATATTAGTCGGGCGCAGTGGCTCACGCCTGTAATCCTAGCACTCTGGGAGGCCGAGGCGGGCAGATTGTTTGAGCTCAGGAGTTCGAAACCAACCTGAGCAAGAGTGAGACCTCATCTCTACTAAAATTAGAAAGAAATTAATTGGACAACTAAAAATATATAGAAAAAATTAGCCGGGCGTGGTGGCACATGCCTGTACTCGGGAGGCTGAGGCAGTAGGATCGCTTGAGCCCAGGAGTTTGAGGTTGCTGTGAGCTAGGCTGACGCCACGGCACTTTAGCCTGGGCAAAAGAGTGAGACTCTATCTCAAAAAAAAAAAAAGATTCATATTAGAGAGCTATTCCCTGCCAGACTTCTGCTTTAAGAAGACCAGCCTAACTCCAAGCTGGGCGGTGGTCAGCAGTTTATCCAGATCTTCTGGGGCCTGAAGATTACACAATCTGGGGAGCCCTATCTAAACAAAAGAATTCAAAACTAAGGATATATAGTAGGTACAAAAGTCAACACTTATTTAGAATGAGATGACAAACCTCAAGAAAATACAAATTTAAGAATGGTAATAAATACCACAACCATAGATTAAAACGTGGAAAGTCCAATAAATCTCTTTTGCAGAATTCTCATAAAAGAGGAAAAAAGAAATTTACAAGGGCTTTATAATTGTATACGCAGCATGGCATGCTGTATTCCTGAAAGGAGAGAACTTCTGTTTTGACTAGCTGTCATTGAAAACAAAGTCCTCTGCTTACAATTTTACATATCTGATTTTGGAAGAATTTTCCATAGACCAGCTTCCTGCTTTGTACATCTCAAACTTTTCTTTTCCTTTAATTTGCATAAACAAGGTGTCAGGTGCTGCGGGACACATTTGCGTCATAATGTGAGTGCTGGCCCTCTCCTTCCTGTCACGCGGCTGGGCGTGTCAGTGCAGTGGGCTGTAGGAGTCATTCCTCCTAGAAGCCCTTCCTACATTAGGATGATCGGCAATAACTGAACTGCATTTGGAAACAACCACCAACCACACAAATATCCCCTACTAGACCCAAACTAAATATGTTCCCAACTCAACTTCCTGTTAGCTGGGGCCCCAAAGTGCCAGCAGCTACGCTAACACCCCAACAGTACGAGCAAAGAGGGGAAGTTGAAACAAAAAGAGAAAACATTCTTAACCAATTATGGCAAAATATATATGCAATATATCTCTTTAATGCATTTTACAAAAATACATGACCATGAAAGCATATTGCTAGGGCCCCTCCCAGCTCCTAGAAAGGACCTGGGCAAGAGAGCCCCTGAGCTGGAGTTTATTAGTTTATTAGCTGCAAGGGGTACCTTTCTCTGAGGATCCACGGATGCGGTGGCCCAACTGTAGCTGAGGACATCAATCTGGGGTGACAGTACGTGATCGGAGGCAGAGGCAGCCCTTGTTGTGAAAGGGATAGTTTTGAATGGTAATCAGCAGGTAGAATCGGGATGATTGGTGACAATTACAGATGGAAAGGGACAGAGAAAGGAGTGCATGACAACACTGAGTCTGGTACTTGTCCCTCTTAATTATCCGAAATGTTCCCCAGTGCTCTGTGTGCTGGCATAGAGCTCGCTGTCACGCAGAGAGGAGTGCGTGTAACGCACATGGACCACTGAAGTCACATGGACCACTTGCTTCAGCATCCTTTGCCAACCTGAGCTCTTGAGGATGTCAGCATGGGATGTTTTCTGTTCTTACAAAAGAGGCCACCCAGCAAGCTGTGTCTAGATACTTTCTCTCCAGAGACACACCCATCTGTTGGCTTTTTTTTTTTATGAGAAAGAGTCTCACTGTGTTGCCCCGGCTAGAGTGCCACGGCATCATCCTAGCTCACAGCAACCTCAAACTCCTGGGCTCAAGCAATCCTTCTGCCTCAGCCTTCCGAGTAGCTAGGAATACAGGCATGTGCCACCATGCCCGGCTAATTTTTCCTATATATTTTTAGTTGTCCTATTAATTTCTTTCTATTTTTTTTTTAGTAGAGACGGGGTCTCGCTCTTGCTCAGGCTGGTTTCGAACTCCTGAGCTCAAACAATCCGCCCGCCTCGGCCTCCCAGAGTGCTAGGATGGCAGATGTGAGCCACCTCGCCCAGCCTCTGTTGGCTCTTTTTGATCCAAGACACACTTTTTCCATCACCTGGTCAAAACCTAGTCTCACGCAGAGGTGGAAAGATGAACCCAATTTCAATGTGCAGTGGCAAACTGAGAGTAATTCAGTTTTTAAATTTTGACATTATATCTTTTTGGTCTGATTTCCCACTCTGAACCCCCAAATCACTAAAAACACAAGCTGAATGCAGACAGGAAGGAGCAAACACGCCGCCAGCCC
>CAUYSK010064443.1:0-15070 GCA_963575035.1 Avahi laniger | reverse complement strand
CTTATGCAAAATCACATAGAGAATTCGGGGTACCGGCAGAGAGAAACAGTGTTGAGAGATTTGCCATCACTGAGTGGCCAAAGGAGACTCGTAATTATAAATCCATTTTAAAATTTATGAATAGTTGATTATTAAGATTTTTCTGTTTTTGTTTACTATTGTTTTCTGAACTTAGCACATCAAAGGATGGAATCTTTTTTTCCCAAATAAAAGGAAGAAGAATTTAATAAGGAAGAAATTCCAGGTTGTTCAATAATTCATCACAAATACTATGGATATATAAGCATATACTGTGTGCCAGGAATCTGCTAAGTTTGTAAAATAATCTATTTTTCATTTCGAAGCAGGTTAGACTTCACTGCTTTACTTCTTTCAGATCAAACATATTTAAATCGAGCAGAGTAAGACTAAATGTTGAATACACTTTAGAATAAGCCCTACCTGACGCTGTACACTGCGGTTCCTACTTCTAGTTCCTTCAGAATCCAGAGCGGGGGTGGGGAGAGAAAAAGAAAAGCCTTCTGTACACACAGACGCAGTCATAATTAATGCTTTTTGTCTGTAAAGTTGTAGGCATCCATGGAAATGCAAACCTACTTCCATTTAGAAATAAAATACGAAAAATATAATTATTCTCAACAAATGAGTTTAACATTGAATTCCAGAAACTTAAAGCCCAATGTTTTATTTTGAAGTAGCTTGTGGGAACAAATTTAAGAGTTATCTGTAGTTAAGAATTGAAAACATCAAGTCCTTTGAGTGCCACTTTGGTTCCAGATCAAACACGTCCTGCTGGTCCAAGAATTAAAATTGATTTCATTACACATATCAGAGCGGGCTCATGACTCCTTCCCTACTTTGCTGAAAGCAGATGGTATGTGTAAAATCTAAGTATTCTTTTTAAAGCTAACTTTATAACGCCCAGATGGAGTCAGTGTTTCCAGCAACTTCTATATTTCTTATTTACATGTCAAATGCGCTTTGCCCTCCAAGTCCCCCCTACATGGAACATAAGAGTTACTTTAATGAAGGAAAGTATCTGCAGTTCTACGGGGAAAGGATTTCTCTTCACCACGGTGTCATTTGTCTACCTGCTGCCTTGTTCGGGGGACAGTTTGATTGCAGCGTGGTGGTATTAAGCATGCACTGCAGCCGTGTGACCCTGCAGGACGCTACACAGTCCAGGCTGCAGACGTCAGAGACAATCCGGGGCGGGCGTGCTAAGGTGGCAGAACCACAGCCGACTGGCGCGGTACGCGCTGGTCCCTCTCCCTTTCTCTGCAGCTCCGCAGAGTGACCGTGGGACTGTCACAGGAGCACCGAGGCAGCCTCGTCAGTGACCCGAGCTGGCAGCGCAGGAGTTGCCTCCAACGCCATCAGCTGCCTTGGAAAATGAGAGCTGAGTTCTCACCTGTCTTTCACGGTGTGATTTCTCCACATTCCAAATGTCAGCGAGGTGTCACGACAGCAAGGAGGGCTTGCTTCTTTCTTTACCCTGAACAGCCACGACACAGCTGCGGACAGATGTCTGTGAACAGAGGGAGCCCCGTGCAAAGCTGAGAGTGACAAGCTCGTCTTCAGGACAGTCTCCTCACGTTCTTGCGCTGTGCGTTCCAGCCTTCTCCCTTCCAAAGCCCCATGCGAGCCTATTTCCCACTCAGTCAAAACTGACCTCCACCATTTCTAATCCCCAGGGCCCCTGTGTCTTCTCCATGGGCCAGTTAACCTGCTGAAAGAACTATTGATAACTATTAGCATTCACGAGCCCATTACTGCTGTGGGGGGATTTAGACACTCTTCACCTCCGCCCTCTGGGTTCGCAGAGAGGGCGCATTGGATGCGCGTGACCAGGTGGTTACAGCGGAGGGGAGGGAAGGGTTATGGATTAGTGCCATAAGGAAACAATAACTTGTTGACATTGAAAGAACGCAGGGACAAAATTAGTTGTCCGAGTGGCTAACCAGAGATCTCCTTCATATCTGGTATATTTTCTTTGATTAATTGATGGCAACCTCAGTGCTGCAAGCATCAAACCAAATTCAGGGCTTCAGACTCACACCTTCTAAGATCATAGAATAGTCAAGTGGAAAGCTGAGTGTAAACGTATTGAATAATAAAGAGAAACATAACTGTCGAGTAAACTAGAAAGAATCATGGATGTATCAGAGATTATGAGCTAAGTGAGATTAATAATCATATTATTAATTAATTACAAATTTTAATAAAACTTTATGTACCAGGCACTGATTGCTGTGTTTTATAAAAGTTGTCTTCGAATCTCCTCAATAACCATATAAAACAGATACTATCATTGTCCCTGTTGTAAGGAGGCTGAAGCATGGAGAAATCGAGAAAATTGACCATGGCCACATAGCTAATAAATGGCACAGTTAGATTGTGTGCTCAGGTGATCTGGCTTACCCACTCTTCAACAGTGCCTTGGTAAATGGCTTGGTAAACATAGAAACAGAGTGGTCGTTCAGATCAGCAGTCCTAACTCTTTTGGCACCAGGGACCGGTTTCACGGAAGACAATTTTTCCGCAGATGGGGGCGGGGGTGCAGAGGCGGAGCTCAGGCAGTGACGCTCGTGACGGCGAGCAGCTGTGGCCTGGTTCCCAGCTGGCCATGGACCGGAACCGGTCTGCAGCCCTGGGGTTGGGGACCACAGGTTTAGATAATTGATTCGACTCTTCAATGGTTAGTATAAGGTATTGGTTCTCAACCTGGAGAGGTTTATCCCCCAAGGGCATTTGACAACGTCTGAAGGCATTTTAGGTTGTTACAATTGGAAGAGGAAGCTGCTACTGACACCTAGCAGGTGGATACCTGGGATGCTGATTAACATCCAACAATGCACAGGACAGCCCTCAATAACAAAGAAATATCCCACCTAGAATGTCACTGGTGCTAAGACCGAGAAACCCTGTGACAAGGCAGCAAGAACCGCTTCCTCCTCCACAGGGGAGATTCACCTCCCATTAGGGCTTATTTGGTGAGTTCCTGGGCCAAGGTGCTGTGTTATTTGCACAGTGCTTGAATGTGCATCCACATTTGCCTTTCTGACTTGTGTTTTCTATGATTCAAAATGCTTAGCTCCAAATATAGTCAGTAATTTATCCTATTAGATACAATAAACCATAATGCTCTCCCTCCATTCTCCTCCCTGGGTTATTCACAATTCTAATACTAAAACTACCCAAATCAGCTACAAATACTGAAATCAGCAACACATACTGTGTGGGTTAAGCCAAAGTTCTATTTTCTTATTAAGCAAAATCATACTTTTCATCAGGATAGAAAAAAACAAAGAATGATAATGAATACTTTAGTATCGTTTCATCTGGGACATTTTATTCATGTAATCTATACCATGCTGGTATTTCCCCAAGACTGCAAATTCTCATTGGTTCATGTTGTCACCTGTCCAGCTTTCCATCATTGTTTGGTGCACAAATACACTTTTCTACTTGAGTTGTCAGACACTGCAGCTATTCTGAATTGTATCCATAAAAAATAATTAGTAGCTTATTTTTAAAAGATTTTTAATCATACGTCATCAGGAACTTCTGATGAATCAAACAGAGTGACTGGTGAATTGAGTATTTTGTTGATACCCGTTTTTGAATTTGAGTTTATTGTATAAAATTCCTAGATTTAGTGCTGTTTTACAAAAATAGATTTAAGAACCCAAACTGTGGGAATTATAGTTTATCTTTAAAAGCTGAAGATGTGCTGAAGATTGTGTTTCTCCTCTGCACACTCCATCGTTTTCAGACCATAAGGATCCATGTGAGGACCTGACTCAGAGTTGTCAAGGTCACAAAATGATCTGGCCATTTGTCCGGGTGGCGCTCTGCAATGTCCCCCTTCAGGACAGTGTGATAGAAGGAAAGCATGCGCGGATTCTGTTGGTGAGAGCTCTGGCAGGGATTGCTAGCTTGTCCATGAAATCTTTCCCCCCATCTTTTTGAACACATGATGAGTTGACCCTTCCCCACATCCCTGGCCATGCAACCATGTGACTAAGTCCCCACCTGTGGGAAGTGAACAGAAACCATGCATGCCACCTGCTGGCCTGGCCTATAATAATCTCCCATATGAACATGTCCATGCTCTTTTTCCCTTCTGTTTGACTTGGATCGAGAAAGATTCCAGGGTGATTTGATATCTGTTGAGAATGGCAGAACCTCCCTCACCAAGCAGAGCCACCATGGACTAGAACCTCCGCCAGTGACCTGGGGACTGTGTCAAGAAAGAAATACTACCTATTTGTTTCTCCTTTTAGCTAAAAAAGTAGAATTTCTATTGATTAAAACTGCTTCGCTTTTCCTATTAATACGAGCTTGTTACTCAGCTTATTATGTGTTACATTTTAGTGGAACTCAAGTTTTAAGGATGTTTGGTTTGTATACCAGTTTACAATATCAGTGCCTTGCCTTTGCACATTATGCTAAATTCTATTTCATTTGATTTATTCCATAGTCCTTGGAGATAGGTATGAATTAGCATCTATATTTCAATATGTGCTCATCACAATAAATATTTAAACAACTGAGAAATCTAAGAAGTGAAAACATCACTAATCAAAGATACCATGTTAACAACTAGTTAGATATTAAGCAAAATGTTTGTACATTTTTAATAAAGTAAAGCCAAATTTATGTAATTAATTGTACATTTGCCTTTACGTAACAATATAGTTTCTGTTAATATCAATTTTCTACTCTACTGTCTGAGTAGACACTTACTTAGTATTCTCTTGGAAAGATTTATTTAGATTTATTTAACCAATTCCCTAATGAAGAATGGTTGATTTTTTTACAAATTTTATTTCATTTAAAAAAATATAATCACAAAGCCTTTTATACATACATCTTTATGCACTATCATTTCTATCAGACTATGACAAAATTGTTGTGGCAAATGGTGTGTTTAGAATTGTGATGTAAATTGCCAGGTTGTCCTGTAGAAAGGCACGAATCAAAAGTCCTAACACGTTTAGATATATTTCTTTTTCCCTTCCTAATACTAGAAATTATTGATCATTTGGCAATTGATATAAGAAAATAAAATTTTCCCTTTGTATTTATCTATTAATGATGTTGAGTACAATTTCTTTTTTACAGGCAATCTATACTTCCTTTCAAAATTTATAATTTCTTAATAATTCCCCAATTTCTTCAGCTTTTAAAAATTTCTGTTAATTCATTTGCTTTCCTGATTAGTTTATTGGAGTTTGCTTTTACATATCACTAATGACATTTTTGGCTTACAGAATACAAGAAGGTAAGGTTGGAAGTGGTTAATTGGCACACCCAGGGTACATGTTGCAAAGCCGTGACTATATGCTAGGTGTCCCGATGCCCATTTTGTTTTGTTTTTAATTAACTTTCATCATCACCTTTCTTAAGATGAGGCAACTAGAAATCCAGTAAATACATGCAAGAATAATTGCACTCTGAGGATGCATTCCCTTGGAAATATTTTTAGAGCACTTATTGAACTCGACTGTATCCTGCCCCATAGAAAACTAATCCTTCCTGCTTCCTCCTGAAGACAAAGCGCCTGACATAATTCCTGGCACATAGTAGGTACTTCATAAATATTCGTGAATGGAGGAATGAATGTGCTGCCTCCTGTGGTTACAGAAGGAAAAGACATAATCTCTGCATTCAGTAACTCTCAATCTCATGGCGGCGGCAAGTGAGAAGATGGAAAAAATAAAGGTAGACAGAGCCAGGTGAATGCTATAACAGAAATAAGCACAGAATGCATCCTATACCCAAGCAATGTCAGAAATAATTCATAATGACTCCCGAATCCCCTTTCTCAAATATGTTATCTAGGAGTACATTGTCTCACAATGTGAATTTTTAAAGCAAGAAGCCATGGGGCAACGGCAAGCACGCTGGCTTTGGAGTCAGGTATACCTGGGCTTAAGGTCCAGTTATAGCACCTTTTATATGAATCATTCTGGATGAAATAGTTTCTGTGAACCTGAACTTCTTTACTTGGAATATGATTAATACGTCTACATCCTAGACAATTAGAGGGACTACATGACATAATATATACAAAGTGCTTAGTTCCTAGAAGGTGTTCTAGAGACATTGGTTCTTTTCCATGCTCCTCAGATAAAGTATCATAAAAGACAGTATTAAAGATTAGCTGGCACTTTATACCCATGACCTTAGCTTTATAAATCTACTAATAGCTCATTATCCAATTTAACCTTCCTAATTAGGAGCGCTTTGGGCAAATGGCAGTATGACTTTACCATGAGCTTGTCTTACACAGAACAATTTAGACACAGAAATTCCATATTAAGAGTTTGAATTCTTCAAAAATATATGTGGCACATCACTTTTAAGTTCTTCAGAACATAGAAAGTACTAAATAATAATATAAAATACTGATATGCTATTTATTTAATAGAAGTTATATAAATGCTAAAGAGATGGCTTTCAGTAAAGATTACATGGTGTTGCATTACCTGTTCTTAAGCTATAATTTTATTTTCCAACTGAATATTAGACACATATAATTGATCAGGGCATACGTAACCACTGGCAGACCACTGAAGCTTGCCTGTGTTGAAATTTCATGTTCTTCCCTGTTCAGGGTGTGATAAGGGCAATCTTTGGGAGCCAATATTCACATTTCCCCAAATGTAATTATTCTGACTATCATAGGCAACAATCCTCCTTTCCCCTTTGGTACTGAATAATGACCACATCTTTTCTTATTTCTGTCAATTTTTCAGGAAACTTTGGACTATCACAATTTATATGATGTTTAATACTTATGATTCATTTTGTCATCTAGAAAATAAGAATTTCACCAATTTTTCTTTCAGAGAGAACATTGAGTGTTCCTGAAATCATTAAATAGCTTACTAATTTTGTGGTAGAAGAAATAAAATGTTTTTAAGGAGCCATGGAATTCTTTATCTTAAACTGAACTGGTCTTATCAAATATTCTATATTCAATTTTTCTTAAGCTTCACAAGCTTTAATTTTCAAACTATTTCCTTCTTTACTAAAGGAAAATTGTTCTGGATTTCCTTCTCTACTATGGTGTGGTTACAAGATCTATAACAGGATCAAGAGCTTAAGAACTATGTTGACAATTGTATGTACACACATAAAAACATATAGGCGATCTTTTCATACCTTTCAAATATTATTCTTCAGGATATTTTTTTTTTTTTGGTGCAAACTACCTTCATTGACAATAACCTTAGTACCTAAAATTTACTGATATGTAGGAAGATGAGATTATGAAATTTTCTTTCAAAAACAAGTTAGAAATTTCTTATGATTCATTTATTCAAAGACAGCAAAATGCATTTCTCTAAAGACAAAATGAAAAAAACTCAATTACTAAAGCAAATGACAAGCTTCCTTCTTTTCTGGTAAAGAGAAAATATGAGAAATAAAAATGAAATAAAACATTTTTTCTTCCACTATCACCCATGAACACAGTACAAAAAATATAAACAAGTAATAAATCATAACACAATCAGAGGGGCACAGGGAGTATTTATCCACACAGAAATGTTTTTCTCTCTTATTAGAATAAAAATCTTGTCCAATTTTCTCTGTAATATAAGAATTATCTCTTCTGAACCTTCTATTTGTCTTTCCAACCTCTAATCTTGTAGATTTTTTTATGCGTTAACAGGGGTAAAGTACTGGAAAGTAGCCAAATCTCAATTTGTAGCAGTTGTCTTGTCTGGATACTACCCAGAGGAGGAGGGAAAATGGGACTTCTGAAAACTTTGCATTGTAAACTATCAAAACTCAAGCATGAAGAGAGATGTAACAAAAAATTAAGAAGAGAGTATCAGTGACCTCTGGGAAAATATCAAGTGGTCTATCACCATTTGATCCCAGAAGGATGGGTGGGGGAAAGGGAGTCAGAAAAGTATACTTGTAGAAACAATGGACAGCTGAAAATTTTCCAAATTTTATTAAAACTATAAACCCACAGATCTAAGAAGTACAATAAACATCAAGGATGAACAGAACAAAAATCACACCAAAATTGGTTGTACTAAAATTTCTGACAAATTATTTATCACTTTGTCTTTTAGTGATAAAAAGAAAATATTAAAAGCATCCAGAGGAAAAATAATAATAACCATAGACTTCCCATCAGAAACCATGCAAGCCAGAGACATGATATCATCCAAACACTGAAAGAAATTGTTAATCTACAACTCTATTTTCTTCAGTTTCTTATAGAGCATAACAGTCTTACTATACGATCTAGCAATTATACCCCTAGATATTTGCCCAGATGAGTTGAAAATTTATATCCACATAAAAACTTGCTCACACATGTTTATAGCAGCTTTATTCATAATTACCAAAACCACGAAATAACTAAGATATCCTTCAATAGGTGAATGGATAAACAAACTGTGGTATATATACACGCTAGAATATTATTCAGTGATAAAAATAAATAAGTTATCAAGCCATGCAAAGACATGGAGGAGCCTTAAATACAGATTGCTAAGTGAAAGAAAGCAACCTCAAAAGGCTACATACTATATCATTCCACCCATTCAATACATTAACTGCCCATGAGTTGCATTTAACTCACACTAGTTTTGAGTCTGGGGCCTCATGAAGCATATGTAACTCACGTCTCTTCACCTTGGGAGCCAAGTGAAATATTTTTCAAGTTGTATATAACTCACACACAGAAAACAATAAAACATAACAAATTTTTCATTAAATTAGCAAGGATCATTTCGTTTTTGAAGTTTTTATTCTATCTTTGTAATAAAACACTGTGCCCCTAAGGAAAAAAAATTTTTTTCTACTGTGGGAGTCAATGTGATAATATAATGGAAAAGGCAAAACCAAAGAGATGGTAAAAAGATAAGTGGTTGTCATGGGTGAGAGATGGTGTATTAGGGTGAACAGGTGAAGAAGCCCGCGGAATTTTTAAAATGGTGAAACGAGTCTGTGTGATACTGTCATGATGGATAAACCACATTTATGCATTTGTCAAAACCCACAGAACTGCAGAGCACAAAGAGTGAATTTATGTTAACTACGAACTTAGTGATGATGTATCAATATTGGTTTATTAATTGTAATAAGTACACCACACAATTGCAAGGTGTTAATATTAGATAAAACTGTATGTGTTTGGGGAGGGGGTATATACGATAACTGTACAATCTGCTTCTACTTTAAATAAATTTTTTTAAAAAATAAATGAGAGTGGAAGTTTTAGGTTCACTGCACTAATTTGGAGAGGGTAAGGATTATGTCTTCCTTTAAAATTCAGTAAAACTTTACCATAAATCCACCTGAGTTTGGTTTCTTACGTGTATTTTGATTATAGACTCAAGATCTTTGAAAATCATTGATCTATTAAAGTTCTCTATTGCAAATAAAAATTTTTGGTTATATATCCTTCTCTTAAAAAACAAAACAAAACAAAAAACTTCTGTTCTTTGGAAGTCACCGTGAAGAAAATAAAAGGCAAGCCACAAATAAGGAAAAAATATTTATAATACATACATTTTATAAAAACTTATTTCCAGAATATATAAAAAAGTATAAACAATCCAACTAAAAAAAAGCATAGATAAAAATGTAAGCATATACTCCAAAAAGAGAATATGAGTGAGCAATAAACATGAAAAAAATCCTAACGTCATTACTTATAGAAATGAAAAATAAAACCAAAGAGGACTCTGTAAGCCCGTTAGAATGGTTAAAATTAATTTTTTTCACATCTTGTGATTATTTTAATGAAGTCATAAGTACAGTGGGACATTTAGAATTACGTCAAAGAACACATGGGATGGTCCCTTGAATCTACATACACTTAATAAATGCAAATATAAAATTAAATTTGACAATACCAAGTTTTGATGAAGATGTTTGTAATATTCATACTTTGTGGATGGTAATATAAAATGCACAGGCTCTTTGGACAAAGTTCGACAGTTTCTTGTAAAGTTAAAATATGACTCCATAACTCTACTCCTAGATTGCTCCCAATAAAAATTAAAACATATGTCCAAACAAAGATTTTTAACAGGAATAGGACTTTGGAGACTCAGAAGGGGGGCGGGTAGAAGCACAGTAAGGGTTCAAGATTACCTACCAGGTACAAGACACACTATTCCGGTGACGGATACCCTAAAAGTCCTGACTTCACCACTATACAATTCATCTATGTAACAAAAAACCACTTGGACCCCCTAAATCTATTGAAATAAAAAAAAAATAAAAATGTTAACTGATACTTCCAGATGAGGCCCTATCTGCAGAGGTTATAACTAATTAACTTCATTAGATTACTAAAGTAAAATTCATATGGAATTTCCAATTTAACATATATGCAAATTAAGCACATTTTGTTGAAGGTCTAGATCACCTGTCTTGGATTTTCAGGCTCCATAATCTTTTCATTATCCATAATTTTATGGTTTATTATGATAATCCATAAACCAAAAGGTTTCAAATTATACTAATTATTTTGCCTCTAATGAAGATTTATTTGTACACTTTTCTCCAAACTGGTACTGAAAAATAGAATAGTAGCCATATTGATAATAAACTTGTAATAAGCGAGAGACTTGGTGATTTTTAGTCCAAGTTCAGAGACTTTTTAAATTCTTTTTTTTTTCAGTGCTTAACAAATAATCGTACCAGATACATGAAAACCTTGATTGCCTCACTCACACTTGTACAACTGTTGAATAATATTTAATCCGTAAAGACATTTTAATCAGCGGTTTTCATTAGAAAAAGTAACAATTTTAATGAAACTTTTCAGTTCAGACCTAATGAAGTACTTTATTTAAAAAAACTTTAATTTAAAAGATGGTGTATTTCTTCCCTTAAAAATTACTTTCCCTCAACTTTCATTGCTTTTAAATATGTTTTAACTGAAATTTTAGATCGCTCATACCTTCACTGAGTCATCTTTTGAGGCTCACAGATATTTTTGGATACCTTAGATATCACATAAGATGTATGAAAAACTATGATAAACAAGGTGTCAGAAAAACTGGGTATATAACATTCTCATATTAAGTAATTTTAATCATTTGCAAATGTTTAATGTCTAGATTCTGAAGAGTATTGACCTCAACTTCCTCTCCTTTCTTTACTGACCCCCATCAGGGAGCAAGTAAATAGGTGAAACTCAAATCCATTCATTTTTTTCCCCGCATTTAATCTTTTATTTATTTATTTTTTAATGTCAGAATATTTTCTTTTTTTTTCAAAATTTCCTTTTTCTTTTACCATTTTGTTGCATTTTCCATCCACGTGTAGCCACTCACCTGTTCTCATTTGTAAACTCTGGGTTGGAGAAAGCACATCACGTTAGCCAAAGTCTCACCCTCACGCTCTTTCCTTTTGTCTGCCCAGCCTCAGTGTCTGTGTTCTGACAGGTGGCCCCAACCTGGGCTTTCTCTTCCTTTTGATTTCTATTTCCTAAACGGCTACAATCTGACTTTCCTCCTTGCTTTTCCCTTTCACTGCTGGGTCTTCATGGCTATGGAATACATGGACGATTCAGACCCGCCCTACTCTGCCCTGTAGTAAATGTGTTTATCCAAATGCTGGACCTTCATTTTTCTGGATGTGGCACTTTCCTACCAGTTCCTTGCTTGGATGCTTCCATTCTTCTTATTGACTAGACTCACTCTGTCTGTTTGCTCTTAAATATTTCATTTTTGGAGAAATCCCAGCAAAGGGTTTAATTGAAAAATGAAGGGCTGAAAATAAGAGTTACCATTGATAAATGCGCTGTTTGGTTTTGATAAATGAAAGTGAGACTTTGGATGACAATGTTGCTGTGGAAATTATAGTTATTTCTTCCCCAATTGGAATGGCCAAATTCCTGCCAATATCCCATGGTAGGAAAACACATATTTGAGAAATACGAGAATTTATGGGGGAAAAAACAACAGTAAGGGATTAGGCATCATAAATAAAAGCTTTTAGAGTATTGAAGTATTATTTATATTCAGTAAAAAGATAGCACACTAAATCAATATAATGTTGGTGACATTTTACACAAATTAGATGGCTAAAAACAAGAACTACAGAATTACTTTCCATTTATCATCTTGTGCTTTCTAGAAAATGTAAGAATTTTTTTCTCCTAAAGTCTACATGTGCTCTTCATAACGTTTTTCCATCGTTATGTTGTTTTCTTAGATACTGGGAGGATTCCATTACGTTTTCCTATATCTTTTGTATGCATACTTAGTGTTTGTTCCAGCTCTAATCTTTATCAGCGGGCACTTAAAGTGTCTTTATCAATAGTCCAGCGAGTCAGTATTAAGCCCATTTTTCTATTTCTTGTTATAACTTTATCCTCTAACTCATCAATAGTGTTTAATTTTGTGATCACACCCTCAAATAATATCCCAGCTCTATGGACTGAGTTTCTACATTATTCCCCTTGTTCATGATTCCAGTTCTTAGTAACCTGCTTGTATTCTATTACTCTGAAAATTCAGTCCTATCTTGGTTTCTCCTGGCAGAGCCTTCTCTCTGCTGTCACATGTCCTGTGTGTCATGGTCTCCGTGACTACTTAGACTGTCATACCTCATCTCTACCAAGACTCCACAAATAGCCCCTTCCTCATCGTTATCTTGTACCCAATTGTAACTCGCCAACTGTTACTAAAGCGAAGGCTGGTGCCTTCAGATCACACCGAATGTAGCCCGTGGCCGTGACAGAATCAGTCTCCACCCTGGGGGCAAATGAGATTCCAAATGAGTCACCATCTCAGCTTTCCAACCTGCTCAGGATCCTTAGGCAGGAGCTGACCCCGCCTTTTCACTATATTCCAGTGAAATGGTAGCGGAAATGAAAAATAGGATGGATTCAATTGCTTTTCAGGATGTTAAAGTGACAGAATTTGGTGACTGCTTCAGTGAGGAAGAGGAAGAAGGTGAGACTGACTCAGCTTTCTGCTTTAGGGAACGCAGTTGATCCTTGCCCACCTTCTCTTATCTAGACAGTCGAAATGACTTCTTAATTAGTCTCTCCCTCTGCTGGTCTTGTATTACCTTTCTAAATCACACGTTGTCCTGCACTGAAACCTTCCATGGTTTCCTATTAACTGCAAGATAAATTATAAATTCTCCGAAGCAAATGAGTTTCCCCACAATCCAATGCTAAACATAATGTCCTACCCCACACATATCATTATGCTATGACCAAATCACATGCTGGATGTACACTTTCATGGTATTTCCTCTGTCTGGAATGTTCTTACCACCATCACTGCCCAGCCCCCAATTCTGAGCATATTTCTTCTTTTTCTTTTTTTCTTTTTGGTTATTATGGATACACAATTGCTGTATACCTTTATAGTGTATATGGATGTTTTGAGACAGACATAAAATGAGAATTCGTCAAATCAGGGTAGTTGGGGTATCCATGACCTCAGGCATTTATCATTTCTTTGTGTTAGGAACATTTTAATTCCACTCTTTTAGTTATTTTAAAGGATACCCTAACTTATCATTGACTATAGTCACTTTGTTCTGCTATCTAATATTGTACATTCTATCTAACTAACTATATTTTTGCACCATTAACCAGCCCCACTTTTTCCCTTCGCCCTGCAATCCTTCCTCACCTCTGGTAACCTTCATTTTACTCTGTCTCCATGAGATCAATTGTTGTTAATATTTAGCTCCCTCATACGAGTGAGAACATGGGAGATTTGTCTGTCTGTGCTTAGCTTATTTCACGTAACATGATATTTTCCAGCTCCATCCACGTTGTTGCAAATAGCAGGATTTACTTCTTCTTTGTGGCTATATAAAATTTCATTGTGTTTATACACCACAATTTCTCTATCCATTTGTCTATCAATACTTAGGTTGATTCCAAATCTTGACTATTATGAATAGTGTTGCAATAAACATGAGAGTGTGGATAGCTTTTCAATGTACTGAAGTTTCTTCCTTTGGTTATATACTCACCAGTAGGATTGCTGGGCCATGTGGTTGTTCCATTTTTAGTTTTTTGAGGAATTTCCATACTGGTTCACTAATTTCCATTCCCAAGAACAGTGTATCAAGGTTCACCTTTCTCCAAATTCTTCCCAGCATTCATTATTGCCTTTTGGATAAAAGCCATTTTAACTGGTGTGAGATCACATCTCACTGTAATTTTGATTTGCATTTCTCAGATGACTAATGATGTTGAACATTTTTTCACATACCTGCTGGCCATTTGTATGTCTTCTTTTGAGAAATATCTATTCAGATCTTTTGCCACTTTATCATTAATAATTGAATTATTTGATTTTTTTCCTGTTGAGTTGTTGGAGCTCCTTATATATGCTAGTTATTAATCCCTTGTCAGACAGGTAGTTTGCAAATATTTTCTCCCATTCTGTGGGTTGTCCTCTCCCTTTGTTGATTGTTTCCTTTGCTGTGCAGAAATTTTTTAGCTTGATGTGATCCCATTTGTCCAAGTTTGCTTTGGTTGCATGTGCTTTGGGGGTATTATTCAAGAAATATTGCTCAGACCACTGTCCTGAAGCATTTTCTCAATGTTTTCTTTTAGTGGTTTCATATTTTCAGGTCTTAGATTTAAGTCTTTAATCCATTTTGATTTGATTTTTGTATATGATGGGAGATAGGAGCCTAGTTTCATTCTACTGCATATGGATATCCAGTCTTCCCTGCACTTTTTATTGAAGACACTGTCCTTTCCCACTATATGCTTTTGGAATGTTTGTCAAAGATAAGTTCACTATGGATGTGTAGATTATATTTGAGTTCTCTGTTCTGTCCATTGATCTGTATGTCTGCTTTTATATCAATATCATGCTGTTTTGGTTACTATGGCTCTACAGGGAATTGTCTGGTATCTTAGCCAAATCCATGAAAGTGGTTCCATGTGCGTGTTTGTGTATGTGTGTGTGTGTGTATGGAGAGAGAGATTGCAAACAATTGGCTTATGCAACTGAGAGGGCCAGCAAGTCTGGACTCAATGGGGCAGAGCAGAAGAGAAGGCTGGAAGATTTTTGGAAGGAGTTGATGCTGCAATCTTGAG
>CAUYSK010064438.1:0-41673 GCA_963575035.1 Avahi laniger | reverse complement strand
GAGAGAAGGAAGTCGTGTTGTTTTAAGGCGCCCGGCTTGTGGTCATGAGTCACGGTGGCCTCAGGACATTGATGCACGAGGGCAAGTGAGCAGGTGATCACAGGCCGGCGGGTGTGGGGTGGAGACCAGAGCCCCACTTTGTGGAGATGGGTACACAGACGGCCTTCTGAACTCTGGGGTATTCGGTGAGGCCAAGGTGGGTCCTCACATCCGGGAGGTGGGGGTGACTTTTTTTTTTTTTTTTTAGACGGAGTCTCTCTCTCTTGCTTAGGGTGAGTGCCATGGCATCAGCCTAGCTCACAGCAACCTCAGACTCCTGGGCTCAAGCGATCCTCCTGCCTCAGCCTCCCGAGTAGCTGGGACTACAGGCATGCGCCACCATGCCCGGCTAATTTTTTTCTATATATTTTTAGCTGTTCAATTAATTTCTTTCTATTTTTGGTAGAGACGGGGTCTCGCTCTTGCTGAGGCTGGTCTCGAACTCCTGAGCTCAAACAATCCGCCCGCCTCGGCCTCCCGGAGAGCTAGGATTACAGGTGTGAGCCACCGCGCCTGGCCAGAAAAGTAGCTTTTATTATCAGCAATCAAAATTTCAAAATTTTATCTGGGACTTTGTTCAGTATAAATCAATTTCCTTTGAATTTATATTTATGCCATTTCTTAACTTGTCAAAGTTCTGGAATTTTTAGGATTCTTCAGTTTCTCAAGTAGCACATCAACTTGGGTTTATTTCTAGTATCTGGTAGCCCCAAATTCACTCTGATGTGGGTTTTTTTTTCTTTTTGTCTCTTTCTAGGTCATTCCTTACTCTTCTCATCCTTAGTATTCAGGAAGGTAGTCATTTCAGTGATTTTCAGTGAATTGGCCTGGTTTCGTATCTCTCTTCCAAACTTCCTTTCATTATGTTTGTATTTTAAATTGTTCTGTTTAATTACGTTTAGTCCTTAAGAAACTTCCACCGTACCTCGGAGTTTGAGTGAACTCCACATTCATTACGTTCCACATAAATGTATTTATTTCTCCTTCTTCCCTTATTGACTCCCATAATCCTTCCCTTATCAAATATTTATTGAAGGCCCATTCTGTGCCTGCCATGACAGGCTCTGGGAATATACAGACAAAATAAAATCTCTGTCCTATAAATACATAGACTCTAGATAGTGCAGTTTTATCTGTAGTCCCTTGTTCCTTTTGGGTAGTATTTTACTTTAATGAATTTAGTTTATTATGGTATAGAAATGCACGATGCACCTACTATTTCTTATTGTAATAATCCAGCTGTAGGAAGTGATATTAGTTTTTTGTTTTCCTCCCAAAGACATATAAGCCTTCATCAAGGCTTTGGCATAACATTCTGTTTCTACTAACTAACTTTTAAGGCCAATATTGACAACACTTGACTTTTTGTATATCTGATTTTTGAAAATTCAAGTTACCTTCTTAAAATTTATTAGCTCATTCCCTACTTTTTTCCCCCCATCTCGGAAAAGAAAAAAAGAGTCCTTACAACTCGATTAGCTCTAAGCTGCTCTGGGCCCCTTTAAGTATTTAGGTCAAGTGGCTTCTAAATGCCTATACAGTTCTTTGCTGAATGTTTAAGTGAATTTCTGATGATAGCAAATATATTAATGCCATTTCCCCCCAGTTAATACAAAATTGAATAAAAGCCAATTTTATTGTTATCACATGGTGGGCGTTTTTCCAAGGTTGTCCCTGGGATGTCAATGTTTGGCAAGCCGTGGTGTGGTACCTGAAAAGCTCTGCTGAGCTGAACAGTGTGCAACGTTCAGTGTATTCAAGCTCAGTGCAACACAAACTGATGGATGAGACAACAAATGAAAGGTTACATGTGTGGATTTTTTTTGTTGTTATTGTTATTTCCTTTGCCAGTCAGGGTCGAAAGCAGAACACAGAACCCACTTTAAGTATTTTAAACAGAAATGACTATGTTTAGAGAGCTGGGTGCTCATACGATTGTTGGAAGGGCTACAAACACAGGCTCCGGTCTAGAGCTCTGAATATAATGCCCCAAGCAGTGCCTCTGCCCTAACCCGGAAGCTGGGGAGCCTGGAGGTCACACCGGGCCTGCAGGATTCAGGACACACTGTTAGAGCTGAGATCCCCAGATCAGGAACCCCCTGCTGCGTGCAGTGGCCTCTCCACACCCACAAAGCTGGGATGGGCATTCAGAAGCAGAGTGGGAGCCACGACTCATCTGAAGTGCCTCTTAACACCCGGGGCTGGAGACAGGGCACTGGAACACCGCCACAGGAAGAGGCCACACCCCTGGGACCTTGTTGCCAGCAGATGACAAGCCAAGGGCTCCGGTCCCTCCTCCACCTTGCTTTCGCCTTTAATACCTCTGTGACTTCCAGTATCCTCAGCACCTCCAGCTGAGAGGGCGCCTGGGGAATGCTTCTAGCCTCTCCGGTTCTGCGGTGCAGGAAGGCACCCTAGAAAGTTGAGACTGGGTGCTGAGCGCCAGTTCACTATATCGAACACAATGACAAAAGGGCAAAGTAGTGCCTGTGCCGCCGAAAACCACACAACAAGCAGCTCCATGAAATGTCTCCTCCAAGGAAAAGGCCTTCTGGGGTTTCTTTAACCAACCCGCCCCGCCCCGCCTATGTGATGCCTGAATCGGGACTTTCAGGGAAATTCTAGTGAAGGCTAGCCCTGTTCACAGAAGGAAGGGAAAGCGCGGAGTGTGGGTGGTCCCGGGAGGCTTAACAGAGCTCAGCTTACCTGAGCTCCCAGCGTCAGCGTGGGTGGGTCCACAGTGCTACACAAGCAAAGGCACGGATCTGGAAACGCTTTGACTGGCACAAGATGCGCAGGGCATATGCGAGCCGGGAAGCGTTTGTAATCTAGGCACTCAAAAGCATCGTGCTGTTAGATGTCATATGTCGTTAACCAAGTCGACAATCACGCCCGGGCTCACGGGAAAGGAGACACCAACTGCTTGAGGAGTCACATGGGCCCAAGTCTTGAAAGATGCCCAGCGTGTTAGGTCTGGTGGAGGGTAAAGAGGTGGCAAGGAGGTGGCTAAGGACAGAGGGCGGACCGAATTGTAGCTAGGAACCATACTGCAGCAAGGAACTGTTCCCCAGTGGGAACATACACGGTAAAAAGTTCCTAGTAACTTAGAGCTGATTATCATCTAATCAGCATAACATGGGTGGGGCTTTGTGGAGAATTCTAGAAAAGATGCATGAGCAGAAAGGGAAACTATTATATAACCTACCCTGTTACATAACCTGCCATGCGATCTCTTCTATAATACCAACCTGTCAATCACCCCAAGGCAGGAAACGGCACCCAATCCTGCCAGAGGAAGGGCGGGACAAACCAGCGAGTTTATAAAACGCAGCTGTGCTCGGCCTTGCGGGTCTTTCTCCACTCGTGTAGACGGACCCGTTTCGCTCTCTCTGGAACTTATGCTCATTTTGTGTAGCTCCCTTTACTTTCATTCTTTCTTTTATGTGGCAAACTGTGTCAGGTTGCTCTGTGTCTGTGATCACCCCAGCATCGACTGGACTCGGTCCCAGTACTCAGTCTCCACGCCAGGAACGGGGACCAGGGAACGTCCACAGACAGACCCAGCAGGGCTCCGTCAGGGCGAGGCGCCCGCTGCAGCCTGCAGGGCCGGGATGGGCGGGGGCGTGGGGCGCATCGGTGCGCAAGACTCGACAGACAGTGCAGTCTGCTTCCTGCTGTCCCAGCCCTGGGCAGGGACGGGTTGCGATTTGTCATCCAGCCCGGTGTCTCGGGGTAGCATGCTGTAAGAGGACTCCAGCTTTGGTTTCTAATGAGGCCTTGCAGCCTCAAACATCTGAACAGATTTTGTGGTTTGGTTTTATTTTCATAGAAAGACCAAAAAAACCTCTGGAATACAAATTAATTCTGTGTTTTAGGCTTGCTATATAGCTTCTGACAACCACAAAGGTCTCAAGCTTTCAAACTGATGTTAACTAAAACGAGCGAGAATTTCTTCAAATTCAGAGGAGCCCTGAGCGTCGCAGGCGTGCTGCTCGCCCGCTGTCGGCCACAGGCTCCTTTTCAGTCGTAGGGGCTGGAAGTATGAGTCACCCATAATTTTACGTTTCTTCACAGTTTTCCCGAGAAGTCATCTTCAGCATTCTCCTCTTTAATTCTGTAGCATGCTTTTACTGCATTCGTATTTTAGGTTAAAAATGCCTTCTAAATGGCTTAGCCAACCCAGATGAAGTCTTCACCCCAAAGAGCTATAATATCTGATGGAAATTATATTTTCTTGGGAAACAAAGAGAAGATGAGCATTGGTACTTCCTCAGAGCTTTGTTTCTGCCATCCGAACCAACATTTGGATGTAAAATGTTTTGAGGCTTTTTTAAAGGCTTTAGTTACCCTGTGCTCATATGACTCCTTTCTCCCCCTCGCATATAATTATATTATTTGTTGGGACTGAAAGGTGCTGAAACATTACAGGAGATGTTTCTCCAACAGGCAGCTTGGAGGTGAGAGGTAATAGTGACCTAAAACAAAGTATGCAGGTGAAATTCTGAGCCTGGAACTTAAGGATTTGGGGGACTGGGAAGTGCTATCTTAAGGAATAGTTTGGCAATCTAGAATTTTCCTTCTCAGGCAAAATAGCACAATTGTTTAGAGGATGGCTTCTTGATCGCCATGAGAACATGAGAACATTTACTTAACCCTTTCCATGCCTGAGTCCTGCCCACAGGGTTAATATGAGCATTGCATAGGATTAAATTATATTCACAGCACTTTGCAGGACTGGTCATAGTTCCTGGAATAGTGAATGTGCTAAATGAATGTTAGTTATTGTAATTAATGCTGTTAGTGAATTTCTGTCCATCCAGGGCCTATGTACTCTGCTGGTTCTTTTAGGCTGCTAAATTTGAATAAATACGAGGCAAGTTGATGAATTATTGGTAATTATTGTTTATTCAGGCCACTGACAGGCTCAGAGATGTGCTGCTTCCAACAGGTGCTGCCCTTGGCCATGGGAGATTTATATGCTCAACGGAGGAGACAAAATCAGAAAAAGGTAGTTGTGATGAAATTATGATATTATGCGATAGGGCCTCTTTATATGTATTACTGATATACACTTTTGTGAAAAGGACGAGTCAGTGCGAATGTGTGTGCCCTTCTGTGGTTTCTGCTTGCTGACAGCAGACAGGGGGCCGTCCTCCCCACAGAGGTCCGCCTGGGTGCCTTCTGCTCCTGGGGTGGGGACTTCAAGGAGGACATCTGAGACCCCGTTCTCTTTATGGGTTAAGCAGGGCTGAGACCTGAGTTTGACAGGGTTGGTAGGCCCCCCTGCACGTGGTCTTTTGAGAAGTTACTGAAAAGACGCTAGGGCAGTGGCAACACACAGTAAGTCCTCAGTAAACGATGGCCGGAAAGGACTTAGGATGTCCCCGGAGCTTGCTGAAGAGACTAGTGCTACCCAGTGAGACCTCAAGTATTTCACGAGGTGATGGGAAATGTGGGGACCCATTTACATAACAACAAACCTTGAGAGTATGTTTAGCGATAGATTGGATGGACTGATTCCATTCAGTTAGTTTCCATCTTCTGAAGATAGAGCCTAGATTTCACAAAATCTAATAAAACCTAGGCAGTTTTATTTTCTCTTAGGTCCTGGCTCTGGCACTTCCTAACTATATGACCTTAGTCAGATTACTTGACCTCGCCGAGCAACATGGCAGAACACATTTCCACAAATACAAAAGTAACCGAAGTAGAAACATTTTATTAACTATGACATAATTGGGTGAAGATTTATGATGTTGTTATCATTGTTTTTCCTGAAGATCAAGTCTAAGAATTTTCCAGACTCCTAGGGGATTGTTTACAAAGTAACAGTCTCCATTGTCGTATGCCTGAGTCACTGCCAGGATGCCACTACCATACTGCCAGGGGCCCGGGGTATGTGGGCAGCTCCCTTCCTTCTGCTCCACAGCTCCCAGACCTCACGCTGACTACTGGCTTTGGAAATGGGTACCACGGCTGGAGAGAATGGTGGCTGGGACCCTGGAGGGACATTCTTCAGGGTCCACTGTGCAGAGGGTGGGGGACCAGCTTCATCTGGGATCTTAGAATGGGCCTGAGCTGGCATCACCCGCTGGTCCCTGAGTGTCCTGAGGGTATTAACAGGCTGCTCCCAGAACCGAACATTCTCAGGAGCTCAGCCTGCAGTTGCAGCATGGGTTTGACCCACTTTGCTGGTTTACAGCTTTGGAGTAACTTTGTTCTACTAGTTAAAAACCTGTCTGTCTCCTGGTGGCTGTGCTGGAATCAGCCTCAATTTGTTGGTTGTCAACAGCTGTGGTTGTCAACCCACATGGCCTTGGAGGAGCACCTTGGTAGACACACAGGCACCTCCTGCTCAGGGTTCAGAGTGACTCAGAGCAGGGATTATCTCAGTCCCTTCTCCAATAGAGCCCACATACCAGTCTGGTCCCATCAATCCAAGTGGAATCTGTAGGACACTAACCCTGGCCATGGTCAGAATCTGCACGGGGACCCTTTGAAAAGACCTGGCTTCCGTTCTGGAGACTCCAGTTGGCTGGAGCAGAGGGGACCCATGTGAGCCCTATGAAGATGACAGGATGAGGCAGGTTTATTGTAATCTGCAGCTCATAGCTCGCTTCAGATTTATAGACTGTAGGACTCACAGACACACCCTACGCACATAGGAGAGAGGGCAGGTTTTCTCTGATGAGCTGCTGCTCGTTCAGTGGGTCCAGTGGGGCCTGGCCCTGGCTGTTTTATTTTTAAGCTCTTTGGATGAGTCTAGACAGCTAGGTTTGGAACATTTGACCTATAGGATTTTAAAATTTGAGCATCCCAAGTAAACTCTGGCATTCCCAATCTCTCAGACTGGGCCAGTCATGACCAGGGTCCTTCAGAGGACTCGTGGGCCTGGAACATCATCCAGTGCTTGGTTAGGAGGGTTTTTTGCTTAAGAAAAACAGTGGGCTTTCAGAGGCCTCTGTTGAGCCCTGTGACGTGGTGTTTCCTGTGGGGCTGGCAGGAGCAAGCCTCCCAAGGTGAGATGAAGCACCCTCCTCTGCTGCCTGCGCACCCCTGCCCCCTCCCTCCCACGGCTGGCGCTGACACTGGGTGGAGATGGCCTCACCTAGGTCCCAAGATGAATGGAAAAGAGGGAGATGAGGAAGGACTTGTGTGATTGTAATTTCCTTTCTGAAAGCAGAGTTCTGCACCTTAAATGATCTGCAGTGCACTCTGAGCACACCTGTGTCTAGTGCAGACACTGGCTCTGTCCCGTGGAGGCAGAGAAAAGGCAGGAGCAGAGAGACCCCGGCTGCCCAGGGTGGCTCCGCACCCCCCTCCTCAGTGAACATCGCAGCTAGCGGTCGCTTCTTCGATTACAAAGGAAGGTGACTATTGATGGGGACAGCCAAGGTCTTAGACTGGCAAGCTGACACCGCTGATGGAAAAGGGATCCCGAGCCCGCCGGGCCCTCGGCTGTGCTCTGTTATTCTGTGAGACGGTTTTGACCTGCAAAGCAGTTTTGCGGGTTGCAATCAATGGGCAGAACAGAGCCTCCTCCTGCTCAGAGGAATATGATCACATAAGTGGTACACAGTCAGCAGCCGGGGGCAGCCAGTGCTCAGAGGGGGAGAGGGAGGACTGAGGTTGGCTGAAAAGTCAAGTCCTTGGGAGCCCTTTATGTACCATAAAAACGGTAACCTTTCCCTGATTGCAGGATGAAGTTTCACGGGAAGAATAGATGAGGTTTTTTTTTTTTTTAATAGAATTTTTGAAAAGAATGTTATCTTTAGGGTAAAAAGGTCAGCACTAGACAGAATAGTAACCTACGGTTTCTCTGATTTGATTCAGTAGATGGATTACTGTGAAAATATCATCTCTGTGTCAAAACAGATGTTTGAAATGTGCAGTTGATTTCACAAACACCTTTGCGTAGATCCGTAGATCCTTCCCCAGTCCCCACGCCCCTGCCTTCTCCACCATCCCCAGGGCATCCCTGCCTTCCCCATGGTCCCCAAGGGCGTCCCTCAGGGGCTGACTCTCACGCACCAGCTGAGCACACCTTCTCCTGCTCCCCCGACATCTCAGTGGTTTCAGCCTCTGGCACATGTCTCACGCCTCTATTGTAAGAGATGATGGCATCACATGAGATAATGAAAGTTGTTTCATGACTTTGTACACTGTGACATCTAAGAGAGCAGTAGCTGGTCTCAGGCACCTTTGTACTCCCAGGCCTAGCAAAGCATCTGGAGTCGAGCAGGCTGAGTGCTGGCCTGCTGCATGAGTGGGAAACTCCTATTAGGCACTGACAACAGGAGTGGGGAGCTGTGTCACCTTCTTCTTTGGCGAGACAGGAGCATGTGGAAGGTTTGAGGGGTGAAGGATGGTACCTGGATGGGAGCTCCCAGGACAGCCCCCGCCTCAAGAACTCATGGCATAGAACTGTCATGGAGAACCTACTAAACAGTAGGTGCTCACAAATGTTTGCTGAACCCCAAAAGCTTAAAAGATGCATTATAGGCTCTGTCAACTATTTGCAGATGCGAAGACCAGGCTGGAAGGGAGAAGTGTCTTACCAGGTGTCACCCAGCGGCCCCAGGCCAGTGAGAGGCTCCTGTTCTGGTTCCCAGCCTTGAGCTCAGCTCTAAAGTCCATGGGGGCTTCTGTTATTGAGGAGAGACTTTGAAATCCCCAGCGCACTGGGTGCAGACGCAGCGTACAGCCAGACTCCTCTGCTTGCAGGTTGGCTTCTTAAAGTGGATCTGGTCGTGCCTTGCAGCGGAGCCGGGCACTGCAGTCCTTTGGGTGGGGCTCTCTGGCAGTGGCCACCAGGGCAAACTGTCTCCCAGATGGCACACGAAATTCCCGAGGATCTCAGGTCCCGCCAGGCAGCAAGTGCATCTGTGTCAGGGCTTCCATTCGTCATTGTCAACTTCAGGGGTCACATCGATTTTGCTGTTTCTAACATAAACTGCGACCATTGCTGTGGTTTGAGAGTTTGTAAAGAGCAATAGAATACAAGTGGACATTCAATTTACTTAAAGCTTATACATGTCAGCACCTAACTAAATAAAAAAGGGGAGGAAAAATAAACTGACAATGATTAATATCACTAATGATTTGTTTTGCTTATTTTCTAAAGTAGTAACTTGATCCCCTCTGTTTAAAACAGTCGGAGAAGTGATATAAAGAGGCACGAAGGCACTTTAGCTTCTGTCCTCGCTTGTCTCTCTGCCATGGTTGGAAAGCTTTTTATCTTCTGTTGGAACGAAATGTGCAAATATTAATTTCATTTGACAAGAAAAGTAGAAATGAGGTTATGAATGATTATCATATAAAATAACACACTGACAAGGCTTGCTGGTGAAATGCTGATGTCCTAGCATTTGTAGACACAAACTGTAGAGTCCTTCATTAGCTCTTTCTCCAGTGAAAAAAGCCATCAAAGCTTGTTTCGTGGTGGCAAATTTTGCCTCATGTTTGAGCAAGTCAAGAACGATGATGGATTTGAAGACAGCAGGGATGTTGAGAGCTGGTTGAGACAGTTAAGCCCTTGCTTTTCAAGGGTGCTGGAGCAGGGCCTGGCCATGTGCACGTCCTGTTAAGGTGATTGATTGACGGGTTTGCCTTACGCGCTCCCTCAGCCACTGTCCTCCATGGTGTCTCCTTTCTCCTCGCTTGGTCTTTGAGGGTAGAGCGACATCGGGCTTCATCCCCTTACCAGGTGTGAAGGGGTGATGGTGTGATGTCATCTGGTGTGATGACTTGGGCCACTGGAATTTGTCTCAGGAACTCCAGCTTGTCCCACAGAGGCAGGTCCGGGGATCACCAATGAAGTGGGGTCACGCCGTGAGGAATGCAGCTGGGAATTGCGGATTTGGGCTATAAAGGAATTAGCGGTGAGGTGCGAAGGGGCAGAGTGGATCACACAGCTGGGAAGGGGACTTGGTGCCTGGGCCTCTGTTTGAGATTTCCTTCCTGTGGGGGCAACTTGTTACAGTCGAGAGTGCCTGAGCATGTCCTGTCATCCTGGGGACACTGTCAGTCAGCTGCTTCTGACAGGGGTGGGGATGGGGCTCGAAGAGAGCCGAGGGAGAAGGCAGACCCTGCTCTCCAGACCCGCGTGGCTGCCTTGCAGGCCATGGCGGTTCGCTTCTTTCTTGACCCGGGGAAACAGTGGGATCTCATTCTTCTTTATCTTTACTTATTGCTGGCTCATGAAGTCTGCCGAGTAAAACAGGTTGTTGAAAAATAACATGTTAATTTAAAAATGCCTGGTGTGCTCTGGAGCAGGTAGCAGCAAACTGCGGACCATGGGCGATGCCGTCTGCCGCCTGCCTCTGCACGGAGGGCTGTGCTGCAGCTCAGCCCTGCCTGTTCGTTTCCGTCCTGCGTGCTACCGCGCTCCCTCAACAGCAGAACGTGAGCGTTGCGGTGGAGATGGTACAGCTTGCAAGGCCTAAAACTATTTGCTGTCGAGCCCTTTTCTGGAAAAGTTGCCTGCACCTGCTCTAGAATAGGCCTGTCCAATAGAAATATCAGGTGAGCCATATATGTAATCTAAGATTTTCCAGTGGCCACATTAAAAAAGTAAATATAAATGGGTAAAATCAATTTTAATAATATTTTTTATTTTATTATTTTATTTTATTTATATTCAAACATTATCATTTCAACAAGTCATCCATATGAAAATGAGATATTTCTATTCTTTTTCTCATATGGAGGCTTCAAAATCCCGTGTTTATGTTACTCTCAGAACACATCTCCGTTTGCACGAGCCACGTGTCAAGGGCTCTGAATCCACACGTGGCTAGTGGCTGCTTTATTGGCTGGCACAGCTCTGGAGGGAAGTACAAAATCAATACCTTGTCTTTCATGTATTGCCTAGATGAAGGTGTGAGCTCGGTTGATACCTCATCAGCCTCCTCACCCTTCTCAGTAGCTGTGTTCTCGATTCTGAGAAGAAAGGACCTTCCTAGACCCAAGCTAGATAATTCTAGCATTCTTCATGCTGGAATAGGGAGAAAAAGCATCCTCAGAGCAAGATCACTGAAGGGCCTTGATGATGGAGAAACTGCAGAAGATCCTTTAATAACGGCCTCAGGATTAAAGAGAGGTGTAGACCTTAGATCTATGAGGCCAACCAGCTTCTATGACCGGGTTCTATAATTTCTGCTCTGGTAACACAGGTGCTGTGCACAAAAGCTAAGCTGGAGACCTTCAAATTGGATGGAGATGCCCCGCTCAGTTTTGGAATCTGCGGAAGAATTGTCAAAGCACCACCACATTTGGTTAGACCCCAAAATTCTCTTGCTTCTGTGTTCAGTCAGAACACTTTTCACAGAATTGATGAGTTACTTCCATCCAGATATGTAGGAAGGAAAGAAAAGACTTTTTTTATTGTAGCCATTTTTATATAATGTTAAAGTACTTTTTATAGTGGTAAAGATTTATCTTTGATTTGGCTAAAAATATAGAAAGTCAAAATAAAACTCAAGTTAGGTCAAAACAAAAAAGTAATAACAAAAACCAAAAAAAGAGATGTATTTTTCATCAGGAAGATTAGGGGTAGAGCGTGGGGATTCCTTCATAAATAGCAGAATATTCCCTCATGTCCATCGTGTACATTTGGATGCCATTAGGGCCCTGACAAGACATCCTGTTAGTGAGTTTAATGTTGTGTGTTCCCTGGGTTACGAGGTTCAATATACCATTAGTCACCAACAGTTTTGAAGAACAAATTTGTTGCAATTGAATACTCCTAACTTAATATTCAAGAGCTGAGAGCTGAAATTAAGTTTAAATGAAATACCAATATGTGGGATTCTTGTCTCTCTTTGGAGATTTTATATATTTCATTCAATTTCATTCTGGATAGTTCATTGGGTGTGCGGATAAAATGGGTCATATTGGATCTCAGTGGAATTCTGAAGGTGGTGAAGTGAAGGGAAGAGATGGAATAAAGTAGGAGACCTAGAAACTTTGGCCTCTGGCCACCTGGGAGGTGTTGATCGGTTTGCTTGGGTAGCGGCGACAGACGTGTGTCATCTTGTCGTGCTGGAGTAGAGGCTCTGGGCTCACGGTGAGTCTCAGAGGGGTCGCACGGCGGTTCATTTCCGAGTCTGAGGCCCTTCAACTGTAAAGTTGGAGTACTGGTGTACGTGCTACCTACCTCATAGGATTGTCGTAAGAGTAAATAAAATGAATAAGACAGTTCACTGTAAGCCAGAAGCCCCAGGGAAATAACGGTATCATAGTAACTTTCAGGAATGAATATCCATCCAGTGCGCACGAAAGGTTGATGGGCTTTTGGCTTCTGTCCACATTGGGATCTAAAGTGCTCCGAAAAAGTGTCCCCTAAAGGTGACCCCACTGGCATGAACGTGGGTAGCTTTCCCAGTGGCTTACTGTCTCACATTTAAGACTATCTCTTAATAGTAAAGAGAAAAGGATATAACAAGAGAGAACCACTTTTATTAAAGAAGGGCCAAGGAGGCATAACTTAAGAAAATGATTTTATTTCAAGTTTCTTCAACTCCGAGCTGCTCGGTGGTCTGTCCTAGAAAAATTGGCCTCGTTATCTCAAAACGATGGGTTTGGAGAGTGCACAGCACCGTTAGTGTTGGAGTGTTGCAGTCTGGGCTTGGGTGAAAAATCTGTTTTGTTGTGGAGACCAGAGATTTCATATAATCCTGCTAGTACTCTTAGTCAGCTTTGGAAGACCCAGGCAACCTGTATGTAGTGTGAAGTCTTGATTACCTATTGAACAAAGAAGAAAAGAAAATTTGGAAGCAATTGCTTTGCAAAGCACAGAAAATACCTATGTCCTTGCCAGTTTTTATCTGAAAGTGGAAAAAACATGGTTTAGAATATCCATTTGTGAAGCAAGGAAGCTTTTAGCTCTGACATCTATTTAACAGAAGATTCTGATTTTTAAACATTTGTTCTGCTGGGGCTCAGTGGTCTCCTGATGTTGGAAGGACCTTAGCAATAAAAATATTTCAACAGGTCCTGTTATTTAGTCATGAAATCGTAGAGCTGGTCCACAGCACTCATTTAGAAATATTTTTTTAACTAGATCACGGGGAGATGACTTGATGATTCATTTTAAGTCTGGAAGTTTGAAATTTAGGAAACTCCATCCATGAGGAAGGTTGTTGATACTGCTGGTGTTGTGGTCTTGAAGATTCATAATGAGGTTCCTACTTGTTGGAGAACATGCAAATATGGATTTGCCAGAAGGAGGGATATGAACTAGATGATCTCTCAACATCTAAACTTCAGGATGTTCAACCAAACAGAAGAAACCCCACCAGCCGCGTATGCCGGGTGTGATGGTTTGTCTCCCTTCTTTCTTCCCCTCCCCTTCAGGCTGGGTTGCGTCCTTCTGTTTTAGATACACCTGCGGGCCTCCCTCCTAATACCGTCCTTATGAGCGTCATTTTTATCCAGTGAGAGCATCTCTTAGAATTGGAGGCACACTTCACCCTTCAGAGACAGTTTGATTCTTAATTCTTTGCAAATCACTTCCCTGAATAACACCTGTCAGTTCCTATTTTTCTAGTTCCTATTTTTCAGTGTTAGTTCCCTTTGCCTTTTTGCAACTTTTGCCTTCCTGTCTTGTATTTTCTTGGAGGTGGGTTGTATGACAGAGGCAGCGTATATGTTCTCTGTTACTTATTAGCTGTGTGATTTTGAAACCTTTACCAAACGAGGCTCGGTTTTACACTTTGCAACACATGATCGTCGTATTTACTTCTCAGGGAGCTGAGAGATAAAATGATTGAAAAGTAATTGACACTCGGTGCATTTATCGAGAACATGTAAAAACAAATGCATGGGTGACTTGTGACAAGCATTTGACAAATGTCAAATGATTGTTGGATTGCTGTGTCATACTTTTTTTTTCCGTAGTTTGGATGTTTCCCATTCGAAAAGACCCCTCTGCAGTGTCTAATGCCAGGGATCAAGCTCTCCGCTAACACCCTGCTTTGTTCTCCGAACCTTGTGTTACCATGTGGGCGAGTGCGTAGATGATTCTCTTAGTCTTCATTTCTCCAGAACGAGATAAATCATAAATAACTGTTTTTTAAAAAAACCACCAACACAAAATGCCAAGTGTCAGACAGTATCATTCCAGTTTTAACAAATTATAAAAATAGATAAAAATTTCTAAGAAAATCATCCCGTCCCAGCAGTAAGTTTTCTTGGTCAGTATGAATTGCGATTGGGGAGTATACATGCCTTACCACGTGAGCTTTTCTGGTAGGTAGAATAAGTTGTAGATTGTGGGAAATCTTCATTCAAAAGTCTTATCTTTAATCAGAAAATAAGGAGAAATCTGATATTTATTAATTCAACAAACATTTGTTCAGCTTCTGTCATGTGCAGAACACTGCTAAGTGCCAAAGGTAAAAAGAAGAAAAGGGCAGGGAGGTCTCTGCCCCGGAACAGCCCGCAGTCTTTTGGGAAGACGCACCATTGTGTTAATGTGATAAAGGATCTAACAGAGAAATACTTGAGGTGTCATAGAAATACACGGGAGACTCAGCCCCGAGAGGGGCTGAGGTCTAGGAACTCTCCTTGTGGCTTATTCAACAGCAGAGCTGGTGCTGTGAGCCCGCGCTAGAAGCCCGGTGTCAATGAGAAAGGCCTCAGGCATAAACGATCCCTTGTTTTCCATCATAACACTCATAATGGAAAGATGCACCATATAAAAGCGGTGCATGAAAGCTTTACGCGGCGGCACAGTCCTTAGCAAACATGAAAGGAACCAAGCAAGAGAGAAATAATGGATGCGAAGAATGCTTTAGTCCAAACTTCTGTATTCAATTATTAAGCCAGTAACGAGTCCTCCCGCATGCCAGGCACTGTTCTAAGACGAGGAGCGTAGGCATGAATGAGCGACGTCCTTGCCCTGAGAGAACTTTTATTTTCTACTGGGGGTGGGGGGAGGCCACACGACATACCTATTCACGAATAAAGGATGCAGCAGATTTCAGATACTGAGAAGTGCTAGGGACAGCCTAATGCAGGACCACGAGCTGGAGAGGGGCTTGGGAGGAGATGTTCGGTGTCTGCAGCCACGAGGGCTGTGGAAGGCGGCAGCATCGAGTGAGCACTAGAGGACGCGTTATGCTGAGAGGTCCCGAGGAGGGGATGGGTCTGGATGTCTGAGCAACAGGAAGGATGCAGCGTTTGCCAGAGCTGAGTGCAAGGGACGCGGCGAGGCCAGGGAGGCAGCCGGGCTGGCACCAGGAGACTCACCGGCTACTTCATGGAGAAATTGCCAGTGGAGGCACCTCTCACACCAAGTGTCAGAGGAATCATTATTTAAAAAAACAAACTCTATGTTTGAGGAATGTGGCAAAGCCTCAGACATAACTCATACTTCCGTAATCATCAGAGAATTCAGACTAGTGAGAAACTCTGTACACGAACACAATGCGGATGACCGTCCCCCATGGATCGTCAGAGGGTCCGCGACTGTGCCCTCCGATTGCAATAAATGCGAAGGGCCTTCAGGTTTTGTTTAGCACCTCCTGGTCCTCACAGACTTTACACAGGAGAGTCACCCTGGGAATGCAACGAGTGTGCGGCAGGATGTTAAAAGCTGAATTCTGTGGTTTTAATGTAGTCATGAGTGGTATTTTATAGAATCCTTTTATAGTTACCATTTAAGAGACGAGAAGGGAGACACAGTCATCTAGGGGTAAAAAGGGTCTGGAGCAGATGAACACATGTCCCATGAATCTTTCTGGAATGTTCTTGCTGGACAGCATTTTCTAAGAAACAGGACTTTGGGCAACAAGGTTATTAGCATCAGTGAAGTGGAACCATGAGGAGTGGTCTTCTGAGACCTGCCTAATGGTTGTTTGTGTGCCTGTACTCCTCCCCAAATATGCCAAACACTGACCAGGACCAAAGCAAAGTTCACACAGACAGTGTGCAGTCCCCATTAACAGGACCTCACCATTGCATCGTCTTTTTTCAGCACGCTGTCGCTGTTCCCGGAAAGTCTTACTTAGGCTAGTAACTGTATAGTTCATTACAGGAACTGCCAGAAAGACCTACCAACTCTTCAATAGAATAGACAGTTTACCCCTCACCTCAAAACCTTTGTCTTGCTGTCTCTACAAATCTTAAACTATTACATTATGATCTTTATCCACTCTTAATCAAGCATCCTGTCCTGAAACACCCACCTTATATCAACTTCAAAATGCCAATAAATGCTGACCTTGCATTTCTCCTTCGAGACACCATGAAAGCCCTGGGGGAGGGGCGTCCTTTTCTGCAGTGGGAAGCAACACACGAGCCTCTCCTTCACCACCAGGCTGTGCTGGTGACATCTGGGGATGGCACTGATATGTTGGAATTTGGGGATGAGGGATACACCAAGACAAATGAGACAAAGCCTGGGAGCTTCCATCCTGGTGCCTGAGACAGATTTAAAACATACTAAAATTAAGAGAATGAAAGAAAAGACAAACTCCAGAATGGGAGAAAATATTTGCAAAATCTCTATGTGATAAAAGACTGGTATCCAAAATATGCAAAGAACTCTCAAAACTCAACAAGAAAGCAAACAACCCAATTAAAGAGTGGGCATAAGATCTGAACAGACACATCCTCAAAGAAGATACACATGGCAAACAAATGTAGGAAAGGAGGTTCCACCTCCTATGTCATTAGGGAATTCCAACTTAAAGCAATGAGATACCGCTACTCACCTATTACAATGGCCAAAATCGAAAACGCCAAGAACACCAAATGCTGACAAGGGTTTAGGGCAACAGGAACTCTCATTCCTTGCTGGTGGAGACACAAAATGGTACAGCCACTTTGGAAGGTGGTTGGGCAGTTTCTTACAAGACAAAACGTACTCTTACTGCTATAGACTGACATTTGTGTCCCCTGAATTCATACGTTGAAATCTAATCCCCCCAAGGTGATGGTGTTGGGAGAGGGGGGTCTTGGGGTGTGATTAGGTCAGGAGGGAGGGCCTGCACGAATGGGCTTAGTGCTCTGTGCGCTCAGGAGGGAAGAGATTGCCTTTAGGAGAAGGGATGGAGTGTGGTCAAAATGCATTAAAACCATCCTTCCTGTCACAAGGAGAGGTGGTCAGAGGTGCAGAGCAAGAGGCAGCCGCTGGTTAGGGCGCTGCAGGAGTGAACCAAGGGCAGAGGTTTTGTTGGATATGCCTTGGTACCCCCGTGCCTGGCTCAGTGCTGGGTGCAGTACCAGGTGGCTTTGCTGGATGTGCAGGGTGGCTGGTAGGACCAGTGTTTTCTATAAGTGGATTTTAAGCACCTCTCCTGACTTACTCAAATTTCTCCTCTACTACATATAGAATGATAGAGCAAACATCTTTTGTGAACCCTAAATAGGAATATATCCTCTCATAACTGTACAAAGTATTTCACATCATGGGTTTTCTCTGAATATCTGGTCTGTGTGTTCTCACTGTTTTAAAGTGTCAGAAGAACAAGACTTCTCTAATTTACTATCTTTCAGAAACTGAGGTATTTCCTTCTGAGCTTTTGCTTGAAAAAGTAGGAAAAAAGTTAAAAAAAAAACAGAAAAGAAAAGGTCTAGAATATGTTTCATGTATATAGTAAAAGACTTCTGGGCTATATAACAGCATGACTTTTCAAAGTGCATAATGACTCTCTTTATTAGTTTTAGAAACTATTAGAGTATTTTGGAAGCAGAATTTTTATGAATAGGTAGAAGACACACATAGAAAAGAGTGCTCCTAAGGCATTCTTGCTGACATAATAGCTCTTGCAGTAATAATAGCTCTGCCCCCGGCATTACAGAGCGAAGGGCCACACAGCACCCGTGACTTCAAAGTCACTTTGTTCAGAGAAATTTACTGTAATTCCTCACAAAAAAGGTCCTTTGAAAATTACATTTAACGCATTGTATCCCTATAATCCTTCATGTTTTTTTGCCTTCCTATAATTTGTGCTGTAGACATTATCCATTGAAAGCAAAATTTAAAATATAACATGAACGTTTATTCCAGGTCTGAAAGAAGACGATTTAGATGGGCTCACCTGTGTGGCTCTCTCTCTCTTTCTCTCTCCCTCTTGCTTTTACTTGTCATTTGCTTGCTCTTAACAGGACACCTCCTTCCTCAGAAGGCTTTCCCTTGAGGTTACTGATGTCATTATTGTTTCCTTTCGTTTTGGCATCAATGCGGAGTGGTACAAAGCCTGGGAGAAGTGGTAGTCAGTTGGTGCAAGCTCTGGTGAATACGATGGATGACAGAGAGTTTCCAAGTCCAGCTTCTGTAGTTTGAGCAGTGTTTGTGCAACATGTGGTCGAGTGATGTCTTGCAAGAGGATTGGCCTGTCTCTGTTGACCAATCTCAGCTGCTTAATCACAAGCATCCTCATCATTTCATCCAACTGGTTGCAGTAGACATCTGTTCTAATCCATTAACCAGGTTTCATGAAGCCGTAGTGGATAATACCAGCACTAGACCACCAAACAGACACCATTAGCTTTTTTTGATGAATATTCAGTTTTGGACTGTGTTTTAGCACTTCATCTTTATCCAGCCGTTGTGCTGAATGCTTGCAATTGTCAAAGAGAATCTATTTTCCATCACATGTAACAATACGGTGTAGAAGTGGTTCACCTTTATGTCGTGACAGCAAAGAAAGGCAAGCTTTGAGAAGATTTCTCTTCCGATGCTCATTTAATTCATGTGGAACCCATCTATCCAGCTTCTTTACCTTGCCTATTTGTTTCCAGTGGTCCAATATTGTTGGAATAGTAATGTCAAACCTTACTGCTGATTCACATGTAGGTTGAGATGGATTCGCTTCCACTACAGCTTTCAGCTCATCATTATCCACCTTGGTCTCAGATCACCTATGTGGCCGATTTTCAAGATTAAAATCACCAGAACAGAACTTCTTAAACCATCAATGTACTGCGTGTGCATTAGCCACATTCTTCCCAAACACTTTGATGATATTTCGAGCTGCCTGCACTCCATTGATTCCACAGAACTCATATTCAAAAATAACACAAATTTTTTACTTATCCATAGTTTCACAAAAAATTGCTCTAAAAAAATTTGAAAGCTAATTACAAGCCAAAAACCATGCATTTGAAAGAATGAGGATGTATCTTCCCAATAAAAATAAAATAAGAAGTGTCAAGGTGAAAATGTCAGAGATATCAATTATCAGACTTAGTATTTAAAGAAGTCGGACATTTCATACTTAATGACCTAATACTACTAATAATAGTACAAACGTGAGATGAGAGTCAGTTGAGCTTTCCCATTCATTTGCTGTTCTAATGTATTCATGTGTATGAAAAATCATAGATAAATCTCAGTATTGCCCTGGACAGTGGTGTCCGTCTGCAATGACACAAAGTGGAGATGCTATATGCCAGGACCTATTTAATTAGCCTACATTTCAGTCCTGTGAAATTCCACTAAAAAAGGACAAGAGCTAGGAGTAACATCATTAAGAAGTGCTTGTTTGAGTGGTTCCGCACATTTACAAAATGTGCCATTTGGCTCAAGAGGAAAATAAAACCACACAATATGTCTCCTTACAGGTTGTGATCAGTCATGTTTCCCAGACAAAAAAGAGCCTGTGGTCTGACAGGCAAGGTAGCAGAATGACCTGCACTTTGACAGAGGAAACCCAGTGTGGTGGGTTGGAGTCCCAGCTTTGAGCCAGTCACTTGGTGACATCAGATAAGTGCCAAAAATATCAAAGGCTGAGACTTCATTCTGAATCCTTCTGAAATCCTGCCCTTGGTGTTGGTCTTTATGACCTTGAATGGCTATGTTAGCAGTTGTGGGCAGTTTCCCGATTCAAAGGAAGTGAAGTGAGATCACCATAAGAAAGAGTGGTATTCTCAACCGGCTGACATTTTTAGGGTCAATGTTCTAAATCACAGTCCACAAGAGACCTCAGAAAGGCCTGATGGATTTCAGCCAATGACCCTCTGGGGGTCCTGCCATTTTGGAAAAGTGGGCTTTGTAGGACTTTTATAGAAAAGCTTGGCTGTGCTTTTATTTCCAGGAGACTTCTCCAAATATTGGCAACTATGTCAGAACAGACTGCCTTGTAGATGATTTTCTGTCATTATGGACTTTACTCATGGATTTTAACCTTGTCATTGCCGTCAGAGCCAGTGCAAAGGGTGCAATGACATGGCTGTCTTCTGGAAACAAGGCCCTTGTTTCTAGAGCAAGTGCCACTTCTGAGCCTCACTCTTCATCTCTTTTGATGTGTCTTTGTGAAGTGCTGAGCAGTCTTGATTTGGATGTCAATGAGGTCAAGAAAATGATCACAAAAAAATAAAAAGGTGGTGAAAGTTTTTGGAAAATTAACAATTTTTTTCGGGAGTTTTTCCTCTTCCTAATGTAAAATAATCCCCTCAGTTTCCCTCCTGTGGCCAATTTCCCACAGCCTGTGTCAGGAGGGAAGTAAAGAAGTAGAAGGACCTGCGTGAATGTCCCCGTTTCTGCCCACCCTCTCAGTCTCCCCCGCCCCAATTCAGACTTGTGTCCCTTTCGGGCATTTCGAGGGAGGGAAGCAACCGCTGGTTATGGGCATCCTGAGAATATTGTAGAAAAAATGGTCCCTGAGGGCACTTAGAGAAAAGCCACACAGCTAAGAGACCAGACTTCTAGTTCTGGTCTGCCATTGCATAGTTGTGCAACCTGTGATTAAAAACAAACAAATGAAAAAAGGAACTTGACTGTATTGACGCATCACCGTGTGCCAGGGACTTTACTTACATTTTCTGAGTTGACCCTCGCAAGATACCTGTGAGGAAAGTAGTTTTCTACTTATTTTGCAGACAAACTAAGATTCCAAAAGAGTATGTGAGTTATTCGAAGTTAACATCAATAGTGTGTGAAAAGAACAGAACTAGGAAATCAATTTGGATTTCAGGATGAAAACAGATTGATAACTTGATTTATGCAATTCCATATCTCACCCTCTAGGCAGGGGTCTGGGGGGCCATGGTTCCAGATCTGGGGTCACCAGAGGAGGTCTCTGTGGGCTGCAAGAATGGGATGGGATCTGAATAGAGCAGGAGGCCTCCCAGTAGGGTTGTGCCCCCAGGGGACATTTGACAAGGTATGGAGACATTTTTGAATGTCACAGATGGGGCAGAACATAACATCTGTGACATCTAGGAGCTAGAGGCCAGGAGTGCCAGGACACATCTTGCAGGACAGCTCCCCCTGTCCCCTGCCACACATTGAGGAACTCTCTGGTCTAAAATGTCAGCTGGGCAGGGGGTGGGAAACCCCACACAGTTAACTCTGCTGAATTTATGGAATTCGGTTGGTGGAAGATTCAGTCTTGGCCACTGCTTTATTCTGTATTGCAGAACCTTGATCAGTATTCCATGACGTCACATTCCAAATGGAAGAATGGAGGGTATGTGTGTATGTGTGTGCGTGGTGTGTGTGCGTATGTGCAGTGTGTACTGTGTGCGGTGTGTGCAGTGTGTGTGTGTATTTGTATGGCGTGTGTATGGTGTGTATCTATGAGGGATATGTATGGGTGTGTGGGGTGTGTAGTTTGTGTGTGTCTGTGAGGGAGGTGTGTGGAGTATGTATGTGGTGTGTGTGTGTAGTGTGTGTGTGTCTATGAGGGGTGTGGGGGGCTATGTGTGTTTACTGTGTGTTCAGTGTGTATATGTGTGAGGAATGTGTGTGTATATAGTGTGTCTGTGAAGGATGTGTGTGTGTTGTGTATGTATAGTGTGTATCTGTGAGGAATGTATGTGTAGTGTGTGTTGTGTGTGTGTCTGTGAGGGATGTGTGTGTGGTGTGTGTGTATGTGTCTTTGAGGGATGTGTTTGTAGTGTGTGTTGTGTGTGTGTGTCTGTGAGGAATGTATGTGTGTGTTGTGTGTGTGTCTATGAGGAATATGTGTGTAGTGTGTGTTGTGTGTGTGTGCCTGTGAGGAATGTGTGTGTGGTGTATGTGTGTGTTGTGTGTGTGTCTGTGAGGAATGTGTGTGTAGTGTGTGTTGTGTGTGTGTGCCTGTGAGGAATGTGTGTGTGGTGTATGTGTGTGTTGTGTGTCTCTCAGGAATGTGTGTGTGGTGTGTGTTGTGTGTGTGTCTGTGAGGGATGTGTGTGTGGTGTGTGTTGTGTGTGTGTATATAGTGTATGTGTCTGTGAGGGATGTGTGTATGTGTTGTGTTGTGTGTGTGTCTATGAGGAATGTGTGTTGTGTGTGTGTTGTGTGTGTGTGCCTGTGAGGAATGTGTGTGTGTGGTGTATGTGTGTTGTGTGTGTGTATCTGTGAGGAATGTGTGTGTGGTGTATGTGTGTCTGTGGTGTGTGCGTATGTAGTGTGTGTGTCTTTGAGGGTTATGTGGTATGTGTGCGTCTGTGTGGTGCAGGGCTGGTCTGAGTATGTTTGAACAGATTCTTGTAGGACCCCTGAGTTGTACAGTTCCAGGGTGCAGCAAATCTGGGTAAGCTGAGCAAAATCTTGAAAAAATTATTTATCACTTGACCTCACGAAGCTCTTACAGACGTGACCCACGTAAGGCTCCCAGGCTCTGCGTCCCAGCGTCTCTGAGCCCAGAGTCAGGGCCAGGCCGGTCTTTGTTAAATCCGCACTGAGCACTGGACTAGGCAGCATTTTATTTGAAGTTGGACAAAATCTCTCCTCAGACCATCTGCTTCAGTGACTAAATAAACAGAAAATATAAATTTAAAAATAATTGGGGAGGCAGCACACTGCGCAGTCGCGTCCTCGTTTAGGAAAGACGGCGATAGCAGTGTTACGCTCCAAGTATCTCAGTTATTCCTAATTGATCAAAATACCCTGATGTTTACAGCAAATGAGAGGGTGACTCAGAATGAAATGAAGTCAGTGAAATGCCAGAAGTTTTTATATCCAAAACAGAGACAGGGCCCATATGTTCAGAAATACTTTTGTCCTTAGGAAATGTTTATGAAAAAAAATGGATAGGCAGTTCCTCCAAAAAGAGACTCAGATGATAGTAATATGATTCAGATAGCAGAAGTGTCTTCTCCATTAAGATTACTTTCCCTGTTTTTAGTAATTGCCCCAAGCTCGTGTTAGAGAGACCATCCGGAGAGCAAATGCTGAAAGCTGCATTCGTGGCTTATTCATTTTACATGCAAAAGTTTCAGAAAGTTGAAAGATTTTTAGAAAGTTTTTCATGGTGCCATCCATATATTGTTTATGGCAAATAAACCAGATACAAAATAACTAATGCCATTGTCTCATAATACACAAAATATATATACAAATATTTATCAACAACTATAAAGCTATTGTTTGCACTCCATATAATCCCATAAATTTATACTGGGACATACGAAACTGTAGCACATTAATCAAATGATGATTTTTTTAAAGTAAGAAAATGTTTAAATAGTAGAAAACATGGATATGGCCAAGACAAGGAAGGGCAGGGAGTTGGTGCTGGTGCCGGACGTTGTGTGACCCGGGACGGGGACTGTGGGTTGACTGGGAGGCCAAGCATGGAACCCTCTGTGAGAAAGGGAAGTTCAGATCCTGTCTTAGGAAAACCACCCCGTGGGGTGTCTCACCACCAGTGTGACTGTGCATTTCATCATCTAGGCTGGGGCACTTTTCGGAGTAAGAGCGGGTGTTCTGAGTAATTATGGGGGGACAGCCGGGGACGGGACTGTTCCTGGCACTGCCATCAGTGTTGTGCGGAGCTCCTGCTGTGTGCGTCACTGTTGCCTGGGCAGCTAAAGGGGCCGTGGTTGGGGTCTCCAACGTGGCTCCGGGAACCCTGCCTCCTGGTGAAACCCGCTTCTCCTGAATGTGGGCTGGACCTGAAGTCCCATTTCTGGCAAACAGATCACAGAAAGGCGATGGGTGTGGCCTCCGAGGTTGAGTCATAAAGTGACTGTGACTTCTCACTTGCTCCGAGTGTTTCACTCTGGGACAACAGGCTGTGTGGATGGGGCCATCGCAGGGCACTGGTATAGATCAGCTCTTGGGGTCAGGCAAGTTGCCTTTTCTGCTGGTGGCTCTGGGGTGGCACAGGCACATGTGGGTCCCTCAGACAGTTGAGGCCAGGGGTCCTTGGTGACCCTGGGAGTACGGGAGCCTTGATTGGTTCACAGTCCCACTCACTTGAAGGAAAACAGAAATCGAGTTTTTGTTTCTATGTAATCCTTCAATTTTCTATTTTCCGACCATTATCCTCTTGAATTTAGACTTTTGCAAAATGTGGAAACAAGGGAAAATGAAGCAAGTTGCATTGAGAATCCTATCGTTAGCCATCGGTGGCTCTCCAGGTATTCTGAAATAAATTTATTTTTTCTGGTTGTTTCACAAGACACATGGCTCAATATTTATGTAAATGTACTCAAAATTATTGGACGTTAACAGAGCAGGGTAAGAAATTAGGCAGAAAGAGAACGTTACGCGCGCTCCCTTTTCTCCTGTCCCGTCCCTCCCGCTTTCTTTCTTTCCTTCCTTCTCTGCTAACTCCTGGGCTGGTGAAACTGCCGTGTTTTGTTTTGTTTTCTTTCCCCCACGAGGTGCTCTGCAGAGGGTGTTAGACCAGTACATCAGGGTTCTATTATAAGTGGCCAGTTTTTCACCATGTGGAAAAAGATCGAAGCCGAATTTATTTTTGTATGCTTTGTGCCTGACGTGTTTAAGGTGCCCAGGGCTTCGAGGTGAATGCATGAAATGACAACAATTAAATAAGATCCAACTGAAAAAGTAGAAGCTGAAAAAATCCAAAGCAGTGCTTGGGAAGGAGGCCAACTCGCTCCCCCGGTCAGGACTTAAGAGCAAGGACCGGGCCTCCTGGTGTCCGGAGAGGCCCCACGGGTCCGAGTGTTGATGCATCGTGGCTGTGGGAGAGCCTAATGCAGACTTCATTGCGACCCCTCATCACGCAGGTGAGGAAACAGTGCATGGAGGAGGCCGCCCTGGACCCAGAACTCGTCCGCCCTCTCCTTCCGTGCCTCGGCCAGGCCCAGACAGGAGGCAGGAGCGACGAGACATTAGGATAGTGGCTGACTTTGCTGTGATGCCTCCCAGCTTTCAAAGGAATTCTTCATACAGTGCTGCATTGCTTCTCCACAAAACCCCTGGTGATAAGTACGAGCATAATTTCTCTCATTCTGGATGGAAAAAGCTAATGCACACAGCTTGGTATTAAGCTAACAAGCCGTCAAAACAAATCAACTGAGCACTAGTATGTACCAGGCACTGCTGCAGAGTAGATGTGGGTGGCAGGGGTTGACGTCCCCACGCTGTCAGTGATTAAGTGTGCAACCCTAGGTAAGGAAAGGAACTTCGCTCAGCTCCCGCTCCTGTGCTGGGAGAAGGGAGGGTGGTGATGGTCCTAACCCCATGGGGTGTTAGCCGGACCGGCAGCCCGGGCCCTGGTGAGTCCTCGCTGACACTGGTAGTCCTTCCCGCCCAGGGTCCACCTGGGCTCAGCTGCAGACCGGCGGACGTGAGGCTTGCAGCCAGCTGCTCTCACTGCGCAGCTAGGGCTCTGTGCACGACAGCTAGTGGCCTGCTCGTGTGGAAGGCGGTGGTCGCTGAATCTGCAGGAGCACAGCCCCGTCCTTAAGTGGCAAGCTGTAACCAGGTACACACCACACAGAACATGCCGGGGTGCAGGGCAGAAAAGTAGTGCGTTTCCTTCCCATCTTAGGTTCGTGGCAGAGGCCCCCATAACAAAAAGATTAACAAGAGAAAGCAGTTTTACCTGACATGGGAGACTTCCTGAGGAAACAAAGACCCAGGAAAACCTGTGTATTTTCCTGCCTAGGTTTGAGGAAGAGTGGGCAGTGGTTTAGGGGTGTGGTTGGACAAAGGGCTGTGATCTAATGGTAATCAGCTGGGGGGAACTTGCAAGGCCTGTGTGTCCGGATCCTTCTCTGTGTCCTTGTGTCTTCAGAGATAGGACGTTCCTTTCCTCGGGTATAGGAAGGGCACCTCTCACGCGAGGGGCTTCCCGTATCAGGGGAGGTTAGGGGGTCCTTCTATGGCCCACTTCAGGGAAAAGGGTGGGAGAAGGTCAGAGAAACCTCCTGCTTTGGCTGTTTTCTCAAACGCCACATTTTGGGGCAGCATATCCCGAACCCCATCATGGGCAAGAGAAGTCCCCCCACAAAGGCACTATTTCAGTGATGGCAGCAGCGGCAACGGGGGGCGGTTAAAGCCTGCTAGGGGGGCTCTGGCCTCTGAGGTTCTCAGGCCTGACTGAATTTTAGGTGAAACCTGACAGTTCGACACCCTGGCAGGATCCAGAGAACAGCAGATGAAAGTAGCCACTGAAAGACCATTAAAACCAGAAACGGAAGGGCGGTGCCGAGGGAAACACTAGACCCGGGTCCAGGACGGTGGGCCGTGCTGTCGGCTCTCCTGGCGGGGGCTCCCGCAAATTGACACAGTGCCAGCGTCAGCACTTAAAAACGTGTGAAGGGACAGTCACTGTGTGCGATTTCGAGCCAGTCATGCCTGGGCTGTGCCTGTGGCTCCCCGGCCGGGAGAGCCCGACCGTCCATGTCGCCGCCTGAGCCTCACTCTCCTCGTCGGCAAATGGCGGAAACATAGCAAGGCCCAGCCCTAGGGTGTCGTGAGATGGAGTGAAATGACCTGCCAAAGCACAGTGCCTGGCACCCACTGAGTGCCAATAAGGGACAGCCGGATGAGTGTTTGGCATGTCTCCGTGTACGTTGTCACTCACGAGGTCGGGGCTTAGGCACGGGAAGGCAGGCAGAGCCTTGCTGCTCACGTTCGATCAGAAGAGTCTTCTTCCCGCCGAGGTCCACCCGGAGGCTCGTGCGTAACCCCAGGCCCGGGGCCTGCGCCCGTCCTGCCTGGTGGTGCTGGTCCTTCCCTCGGCCCTGCCATCCCAGTCCTGAATAAGGTTTCTCCAGCGTGGCCTCATGGCTTTGATTAGCATAAAAAGGAGAATTATCAGAAACTTTCTGGTGTCCTTTTTCATCTCATTCTGCAAGGAGGGTGGGGTGAGTGGTGGCATTGGGGGCAGAGTGAGAGGAAGAGGGAGAGAGTGTGGCCGACCCCTGGGTGCCTGACACACAGTGGGCAGTGGGCAGATGTGAACGGGGGTCTGCCCGGCTCTGCTTTCAGCAGAACTAACATCGGCCCATGCAGGACACCTGGAAAATCTCTACTGAGATGTGCAGACATGTTGAGAGGTCGGATGTAGAGTCCTTACAAGATTCCTGCAGTTTTAAGTCACTTGCACGATGCTCCCCACCAGGACAGATGTGAGCCCTGCGCAGGTCACCCTCTGCTTCTCCCATGTTGACACCCTGACCGGCTGGTGAAGTTTGTTGGCTCCACCGGACCCACGCCAACAGGAGCCATCATTTAAGGTGTCTGTTAGGATTTATCTCCTGCCATGTCCACACTTGGCAGCTTTTTACACCCTCTTTAGAACCCACCACTGGGCACTGCTTGAGCCCCGAGCCGGGCTGCCTTTGTCCGGACCACGGCTTGCCGCTCCCCTGCCTGCGCCTGCGGCAGCACGAGGACCCCCGACCCCCGGCCCGCACAGTTGTTGGAACTCAGCGAATGACTGAAGACTAGGTGGTATTTTTAAAACCAATGTCCTTGTTTTCTGCATCTAAACCATCCACTTATCACTTAATTGTACAGCTGACCCTTAAACCACAACGGGGTTGGAGGTGCTGAGCCTCCTTCCCGCACAATTGAAAACCCCAGCATAGCTTTTGACTCCCCAAAATTTCCCTACTAAAGGCGCACTGTTGACTGGAAGCCTTACTGATAACGTAGTTCACGAACATATGTCTTGTATATGTGTTATGTACTGTAATCTCACCATAAAGTAAGCCAGAGAAAAGAAAATGTTATTCGGAAGATCATAAGGAATGGAAAATACACTTACAATACTGTGTCGTCTGTATGGAGACCGTGAGTTTACGGTCGTGTGTTTACAAGATGAACAGTTTGTCTGAAACGGTGCTACCACAGCTGCAGACCTCAGTCTCCCGCACACACCCAGCAATTCCGCCTCTTCTTGTGACGTCGTGATTCTTCTTGGCTTCGCAGGAGCCCTTCCAGCATCGCTAGTAGCGCTTCGCGCGGGTCCTGTGGTGTCATTCAAGGTTTACCGTGTTGCACTGAACGTGGTGAAAAAATATGCAAGAACTCTGAGAGAGCCCTTTTTACCGTGACACGCAATGTACCGGAGACCAACCGCTCACGCAGAGGTGATTGGTGTCACATGGCTTGATAAATGGACACTCACAACTCCTGAGCTCCCCGCGACAGCAACAGGAGCTGGCTGGGAATTATTGCAACAGTAGAGACTAGAATCTACATATTTTTTATGCATTCATGACATATCTAACTTTTTCTTAATTTTTTCCATATTTCTAGGCTATGAGTTTCGCCTGTGAGTTTTTTCAAATTGTCTCAAATCTCCAAAAATTTTTCTAATGTATGTACCGAAAAAAAAAAATGTCTGTGGCTCTGTGCAGTTCAAGCTCGCGTTGTTCCGGGTCAGGTGCAGGGTCTTGTGTCGTACCACAGCCGCGCCTTCTGTCTGCCTGTGTCACCAGCCAGATCATACACTTCTCTGAGCTGCTTGCATGTCTGGTCCCAGTTTTACTGATCAATATCCGATTCACCTTCTCTTTACTGGGTTCGCAGTGGCAATCGCTGACACTGGTTTGTTGCTTCTGTCAGGTGTAGGATGGCATGTGCGCCAGGTAGGTAGGACAACTATTTTATGGATGTGGAAAAATACCGGGGCTCAAAGAGGTTAAGAGAGGGCTCGAATTCAAGCTTGGGTTTGTTTGTGGAGGAAAAAAATAGAATTGTTCTAAAAGAATTTTTGAGAAAGCTGTGGCTGCAGGAAAGCTGTCCCTACTGAGTGGCCTGGTTGAGTAGTTGTAATGCACTGGACCCGCCCCAGGGAAGGGGCACCTGCAGCCTTAGGGCCACATGTGGCCTTCTAGGTCCTTAAGGGCAGCCTTTTGCCTGGATCCAAATTTTACAGAACAAATCCTTTTATTAAAAGGGGTGCAGCAGAGAACGATGAAGCTTTTCTTGCCTCCTTTGCTGCTTAAAAAAGAGCAATCTTCCCCACCCCTGTGGGGCCTTCTGCACAGGGCACCCTGAGGCCATCACACTTCCTGGTGGGTAATTTGTTAGAAATGCTTTAACCCTTTAATAGATGCAGGTCCCCACTACAGTAGCAAACCTCCTTTTATCCCCTTGCTTTCTCATCTATTAGGAATGTCTCCAGGGAAGACCTTGTAGTGGATGGCAGTGCTGATTTTAATGGCTAATTGAAAAGTCATGGGCTTTTAAAGCTTCCAAACGCTTTCAGAAAGATTGATGATGGCCTGTGGTTGTGGAGTTTACCTTCTGCAGCCTACGTGTGACTCTTGTTTCTTTCCTGAGGATATAAAGTGGACCAGTCATGCTGCCTTGCCGTGTTCTCTCTCTCTCTCTCTCTCTCTCTCTAAACGGCTGGATGTCACTGCCTGTTGGTATGTGAGTTCGGTCATTTTTCCTTCTTTTTTCACTTGTAAACTTTGGAGATCAAAAGTCCTGCTATATTTTGAGCTTGCTTTGTTTTTATTCTGCCCCCCAGGTGGAACCTGGCTGTAATTTATCCCACATCACGGGAAAGATGCTTTCTTTCCCTGACGTGGTAAAGAGACCCTTTAAACAGTGAAGTGTCGTGGTGTACACAGAGATGGTGATATTATCAACACCTAATAAATAAAATAATATTTTACATTTTACAGTGTCTGTTCCCCCAAATCCACGCAGCTACAGCTTAAAGCAGTGCTCCTGAAAGAAAGACAGTTTGGATGTGAGTGAACATCAGTTAACGGCTGGGGGTTCAGAGCTTTCTTCCTAATTGTCACATTGTCATGGAAGCTCCCCAGGGTAGACTTGATTTCCATATAGACTAGGTTAGTAGTTCTCAGACTTTGAAATTTCGTGCAGTGGTAAAATTTCCAAGAACACTAGAGGGACTGGTACATTTCTCAATTTTTAATTTTACTACTAATAAAAAAAGAACATTAGAAATATAAAAACAACAAAAAAAGACCCAAATCAAAATCAGATCAAAAAATAGCCTCAACCTATAATCACTGCATCTTTCATAAAACAAATAACATTTCAACACCAAAATACTTGAAAAGCCTAAGTCCCTAAATTGTAAATAAATGGCTCTTTAAAATGTACTAAATTTTGCATTATGAACAGCTTACTATATTTTTTCATTTTATCTTTGGCTCAACTTATTTTTAAAACCTTTGACAAAGGAGAGACTAAAATATCTGGTAGATTAAATATACCTAGGTAAATATAGAGAAAACACCTACCAAAATTTATATTATAGTTTTCTCTGGATAGAGGAAACAAAGGGAAAATTTAAAATTCTTTCTTTTTGCTTAAGTATGTGTTATAAAATTTATAAAAAATATTTAATATTATGAATAATAATAGAGTTACATAAACTATATTAGATCTTCAAGTCGGACTTTTCATGGGAAGGGGGCGCTATCAAGGACATGTCTTGGAATATTAATACAAGCGGACAGCTCACGCCGTGGCTTCGTGTCGCACCGTCCACCAGGCGGGGTTGGTTCCCTGTCACTCTGGTGACTCTGACTCTGTTTTCACCCCTCCTGCCTCCCCCCGCCCCCGTCTCCCCTCGCTGCCTCCGGAGCCCTGCTCTCTGCCTGCTGGGGGCTTCCTTGTGACGCCTCACGGCCTTGGTTTGTGTGGCTTTGCAGTTCCCGGGCCCTCTGCTCTGGGCCTGCCCTCTCCCGTTCGGTTCTTACTCAGTCCTTAATATTTTCAGTTCCTGTTCCTGAGAAAGGAAGGGTCCGACGGGCCAGTGGGGTATTGAGCCCCAAGTGAGCAGAGCTCCCTGGAGACTGCTAAGCAGCTGGTTGGTTGTCGGCTGCCACCAGGGCGAGGTGGCCGTGGCCTGGGGCGTGCGCTCTGTGCCGGGCGCTTCACCTGGGTTACGGATGCCCGCGCTCTGAAACACGTGGGTGAGTTCAAGAGATCCATTGTACAACATGGTGCCTGTAGTTACCAACAACGCGATTGTGCACTTGAAAATCGCTAAGAGAGTAGATTCTAGGTGTTATCACCACAAGAAAATAAGTATGTGAGGTAATGCGTATGATGTTATTAATAATTAGCTTGATTTGGCCATTCCACAATGTACATGCATTTCAAAATATCATTTTGTATTCTATAATTATTTACATTTTTTAAATTTGTTAATTAAAACATAAAAAGACCGGTGAGGGAGGTGACCATGTTGAACTTAACCTGAGCCCTGTGCTCCGGGGAACACAGCCACGAGAAAGCCCCAGGCTGCGGTGTTGCCAGCAGCGGCAAGTCACAGAGACCCTCAGCTCTCCGAATAAGACCCGCTTCCGAAATGGCTCTTTTATTTACTTCCCTTTATGAAACCTCACATTTCTCATCAGTGAACGTTCTTGTTGCAACAACCTGAATGAAACCATCCCTTGATTGTCTGAGGCATTTTGTCTTTCACAAAGAATTATTTTCTCCATTCTTGTTCACAAATAAGTTAACACTTGCACAAAACAACACAGACAAAAATGGCTCGTGTTTGGTTTCAAGAGTAGCTGTGCGACAAGACCCAGAGCCCTGGCATTTACAGACCATGTGTGCTCCTACGGGCGTGGCTCAGCGCTGGCTGGCCCTGCAGGGAACAGCTCCCAGGGCGCCAGGTCCTCGCGCCCCATGACCTCCCAGGCCTTCGCGCGAGCCAGCGTTCTTTCCCTCGGCACCTGTGTCTCTCAAGGCTTCCAGGAGCAGGCACTCAGGTTCTCCAGAACATCAGTGTCACTCGCCGTTCCTGGCATGAGCTTCGGAGTCTTGGCGGGAGGCTGGCAACAGTCAGGTGTGAAAACAGGCAGTGGGCTTGTTACAGACAGTGAGCGCGGAGGGGCTGCGTGTTCGGCACTGTCTGGCTCCTTACCGCTGTGGCGCCGGGATGCTCTGGTCTCGGCGGCGGGGGCTGGATGGAGGAACATCTGCTTTCTTGTGTTGGCTTCTCATGCCGCAGCCCCAGATGATGCTGTTAATGTTTCTTGTCCAGAGACCATGTGTGCACTGGACTGAACAAAGTGTGCACAGCACATCTCCAGATGTGTTCCAAAGACCACCAACCCCGCTGGGCCATGAGAGCTGGCACCTGCGTCCTCCTTGGCCGTGACTGCAGGGAATGCTCAGCTTTTTCTGCTTCCAGAGCCAAGTCAGGAAAGATGCTTCCATGTGGCAAAAAGTCTTACTCCAAAAGGTATTTTAAGATCCTGAGTAGAATTTAAATAACTATTATATGCATACTCTGTGCATTATGAAATTTTCAAATTTGTTTCCTCAGATGAATTTTTTCCCTTTATTTAAATATCAAAAAACTCTGCTGTCTATCTATAAAGACACAATTTGCTGGTCTCAATGTCTAGCCTGAGGTCTGACCAGCACCTGCCCCCAGCACCTTGGGTGTCCATAGGGCAGGTGGGGTGGCCAGAGGGGGGCAGCAGCTTGCATGGCTTTGCATGACCCTGAGCAGTGTATGTGCTTTCTTCCAGGCTCAAGAAAATATAGACGCTTATCTCAGAATACATGATTATTCCAAAAAATGCTTAGTTCCTTTCTGTCTCTGATATGTTTGAAATTATTATTTCTAAGGTCATAGACTTCTTATGTTTAAATAGCATATTGTTTTTTATTTAATGTGTAAGTATAATACACTATTTTTAGTCTACTTGAATCTTACACACAAATAGAGAAAAAGATGTTTCCAGATTCTGAGTGTATTAAAACCAAAACTGATTCTCCACTCTTGCTTCCCCAAGGCCTATGGCTTCACCTTAAAACCTTGCTCCTTTCATAGCCTGCATCTAGGAAAAACAAAATGAATAAGCCACATCCTTTATTTCAAATACCCTGGGACTTTTTTTAAAAAATGTATTTGCACCAGTGAATTCCTATTAAATGAGAAAGTGGTTATTTAAATGGCTTATTAAGGGGTATGGTGGCAAAAAAGGCCACATAGCTGTGTGCTGGCGCTGTAGCTATCTGTTCTTGCCTTTTTGGTCACATTCCTTACGAAAAGCAGGGCCTCTGGGATTCAATTCAAATCCCCACTCTGCCACTTACAAAACGCGATGCAGGTTGTGTTCGCTAGCCAACCTGGATTTTGGGTTCCTTTGCTTTGAAGTGGGAATACCTACCATACAGACTTTCGTGGTGGCGGGGCGTGGGACAGAGGTGGGGTGAAATCTTAATGAGAAAGTGCGTGCACAGCGCCCAGGACAGCTTGGTATTCACTGAGGTTTCTGCTACTTACAGTAGCAGCCAAGCTCGCTGCTCTGCTGGGACCACGTCCACTCAGTTACCATTTTCTTTTGTTACAATGAGCATAGGACACTGTCTCTTCCCTCCTATTGCAGTCGTGGCTGTGGCTTCCCAGACTGGCCATCCTGCTTCAGGGCTCCCCCCACACTGTCTGGCATGTGGACCTGGATGTTGGTTTTCCCCTCCTGGACATCGGCAGAACCTGCCTCCCAGCCCGAGTCCAGGAGCAGGGAGGGAGGAGGCCACATCCCAGGAGCGTGTCCTGGGCTTCTCTTTTATTTCTAATTCTGCTACTGGGTAACCAAGGTCCTGTGGTAGAGGGACATGAGAATGCACCTTCTCTCTCAATGGTGACATTATTTTAATGAATAAGAAAGCACTGGAAGAATAAAAGTAAAATCCAACTTTCTGGTGGCATTATCATTTATGTTTTCTGCTTTTCTGAGTTGGTGGTGAGCTCCTTGAGGCCAGGCCCATGGCCAGCTGGGTTGATATCCCCCCAGAGCTGAGAGCAGCATGTTCTAGGGTCGAGTCCAAAGAAGACACAGCTGGGCTCCAGCAGCCGTCCACAGAGACATCCAGGCCCACGCAGGGACGGCCAGGGCCAGGAGACGGGAAGCTGCTCCCTGAGAGTGTGAAGGAGGGTCTCCAAATCGACTTTGACCATAAGAAGGCTGTTTATTGAGCCTCCAATATCTGACAGGCATCAGAGAACACCCAGAAGAGCTCCCTGGAGATACGGTTTGAAGGCAGCGGCAGCTGTGTGCTGTCAGAGAGAAACTGTAATTTCGCGTGGATCAGATCCCAGGGCACCATCACTAGCATCCAACCCTGGTGCTGACCAGCCTCAGATGGACACTGAATTTCTGAGGCATTTCCAGAGTCCCTGTTGTGGATAGGAGAGGAGAAATGGCTCCACAAAGGAAGACAGGTTGAACATTTTCTGCATAACTCAAGCACTTTCCCGATGTGAAGGACATCTCTGAGTGCTAGGATACTTCGGAATCTGATGCAACTGGGAAACTCACAAGCAGTAGTTGACCTTGACCATCAAGCCATTTGGTGGAGAGTGAGGAGGAAGATACCTGAGATCGTTATAGCCCACCTACATGCCCTTTTACATTCCATAACTTTCTTAACACTTTTGTTACATACAGTAATTATACTTTGTTACTATTTGCAGTGAAAAAAACATGCAGTCTGAAAAAGCTCATCAAAATTACCCCTATGTTGGATTTCACTATATCTGGCGGAGTTACCTTTCTGCATGTTAGATATCTGTATTTTATAGGCAGGGTAAGTAATGCCCAGAGACATCAAACCACATCAGTCCCAGGTGACAAGTATTTACTGATCATCTGTTACATGCCAACCACAGCCTGAAGTCATAGCCTTTTAAGTAACGGGGTGTACTAACTTGTTCCCTTTGCACAAGGACAGTGTATCAAAGTGAAATAGAAATGCACAGATCCTGCTCCACCCCACACTTGCCTATACCCTCCCACACTTGCACACAAACACACACACTCAACTCACACAGAAAAAGGCCCCACAAAGATGCTGTTGAAAGATTCTACGGAGTAGGTTGTTTCAAATGTAAAAATTGCTGTAGGAGTTTCTACATCATATGAAGTAGCTACTTCTATGCCCATGTGTCTCAGAAATGTCTAGGTTGCCGGGCTGCTAACATGACCTTCTGTAGATATAGTTAGGCATATGTTAAAAGAAGTTTCCAAAACTAACTTTTACTGAAGTATTGCTGAAATGTTTTCCCCTGGGCATTGTGCTGGTGGTTAATCCTGCTGTGAGGTCTCACTGCCGTCCTGTGACTCACCTAGAAGCAAGTGTCTCTGAGGCAAGACAAGCCCTTGTAGCTCCTCGGAGCACATCTATTAACCTCTCTTGGTAGATCCCGTGTCAGGATGTACGTGGTTGCTGGGAAATTTTATCTGTGCTTGTCAGGCACACTCAGAATTTCCTTTTCATGATTTTTTTTTCCATCAAGGTGCCTGGAGTCAATCCCAGATCCTCCACAATGGCCTTTAGCTTCAGTCTGATCTCTGTCATGCTGCTTGGCAATTGATGTGAGTTACTTTGACATTTTTGAGACTGCAGATTTCCCAGAAGGAGAGCAAGAGAGAAAGTTTTATAAATACCATGACCTTGAAGTAAAAAAGGGACTTTGCTTTCCTGCTCCAGATCTTACCATGTGAGCTCTTGAAATTGAAGTAAGAAGAGGCAATGACGTTCGGAGATGTGGATTCATCCTGGCAAACCCTTGCTGGGCGACTCACACTTACTGGTGGGATTTTGCTCCATGTCTATGGTCGTTCACTAGACGACTGAACGCAGCTGCTAGTGAGGGCCTGACGGGTTATCATTTCTTTTGGGCAGACTTTAAGCATAAACATGGACCCCAGAGACTTAAGCGTAGGGAAGGCGCTTGGGGAAGTGCGCCTTATGGAAGCGGTTCCGTAACCAGGCAGCGAGAAAAGCCCGATGTTGACGTGGACCTGGTGATGAGCCTGGCGCCATGTGGGGGCATCTGCGTGCACCCCCAGGGGCCCTGCTATATGAGACAGCCAAGACCGCCCCAGCAGAAGCAGCCCAAACCGAGTGGCCCACAGCAGGACTGCTTCTACCCTCAATACCCCAAGATCACATCACATCAGCATCAACACGCAGGACTGCGAACCATCTCCGGCTCTTCCCGGGTGGTCAGCGGTTGTCCAGTCCCGGGGTGGGGGGAGTGCATGGGGAGGGGAGCAGGTGCTCATGGTGGTGCCAAATGGACAAATCGAAATGCAAATGACCAATTTCAAAGAAGTAAGTAGTAACTTGGCTTGGTTTTGAAAACAGAGAATACCAATAAACAGAATACTTTTTTTGTTTTAAATTTCACATATTTATGCAATAAATAGTTATTAACTGCTGAATCATTTTAGGGAACATGCTGGGTGCTCAGGGGAGTACGATGAGCCTCAGTGGGCACAGTGCCTGCCCTTTGAGACTCTCACCTGCAGGGAAGAGGATAGTGGTGGAATGTCACCAACATACACGACTGCAATGGCGACAAATGCTACCTAATAAGCTTTCTGCTGTTACACTTCTTGGTGAAAGGTGTTTAAATGTACAAGCACAAACTTGTCCTTATTTTGAATCTTTTCCATTTATTCCTTAGTAAATATTGAGGGACAACTATGTGCCAGGCACAATTCTAGGCTCCAGGGATACCATGGAGAAAAAAAGCAAAGTCCCTGGTCTCATGAACTTACAGAATAATTTGGAGATACAGATAATAAAATGGCCAAATATCTCATATACATTATTCTTAATACCTCCAGCAATACTGTCAGACAGGCATCGTTATCTCTGTCTTACAGACGGGCAGCCCCGCCTAGGAAGCATAAGTACTTTGCCCCACATCGCACTGCTAAACCATGGGGAGATGGAGGTCAAGGGCAGAAAGTCGCGGTTACGTGGGATGAGTAAGCCTGGAGATCCAACGTACAGCACGAGGACTGTAGCCAGTAATTGTATTATATACTGAAAACTTGCCAAGAGAGTAGATTTTAGGTGCTCTTAACACAAGAGAGGTAACTATAGAAGGTGATGCTATGCAAATTTGTTTGACTATAGTAATCATTTTACTATGTATAGGTATATCAAAACATATACCTCAAATACATACTATTTCAGAAAATTAAAAAAGGCGAATACTCAATTAAAAATGAGCTGAAAACGTGACAAGATATCATACAGAGTAGTTTTATGTCTTAAAATTCCTCTGTGCTCTGCCCATTCGTGGCCTCACCCCCGTTCTGCCCCAGCAATCACAGCTCTGCTCTCTGGTTTTATTTAACTTTTTTTTTTTAGATTCGTGATATAAAGTGAGACCATCCAGCATTTGTCTTTCTGCATCTGGCTTATTTCACTTAACGTGATGTCCTCCAGGTTGTCACACATGACAGTATTTCCTTTCAAGGCTGAGTATATTCCGCTGTGTGCATTTCCTGCCGTTCGCTCGCCCATCGCCTGCGGGCGGGCACGCGGGCCGTTTCCACGCTGCAGCTGGCGAGAACGGCGCTGCCGCGAACGCGGGAGCGCGGGGATCTCGAGAAGGTTCTGCCGTTGTTTCCTTCAGGCTCGTACTCGGCAAGGGGTCGCTGGGTCATACAGCAGTTCTATTTTTAATTTCTTTCAGCAACCTTCATACGTTTTCCATGACGGCCGTAACAATTTGCAGTCTCGCCAACAGCGTGCAAGGGTTCTTTTCCCCGCATTCTCCACGTCCTCGCCTACACTTATCCTTTTTTTTTTTGATGGTAGCCATCCTAACAGGTGTGAAGTGACGTCCTGCTGTGGTTTTGATTTGCATTTTCCTTCTGACTAGTGATGTCACTTTTTCATGTATTCGGTGGCCATTTTTCCTTTTATTTTTAGTTGACATGTAACAATTGTACATATTTATGGGCTACAGAGTGATATTCCAGTACATGCATACAAGGCGTAGCGCTCAAATCAGGGTGATTAGCATATCCGTCCCTTCAGACATTCACCATTGTTTGTGTTGTGAACATTCAAAATCCTTTCTTCTAACTTCTTGAAAATATACAACAAATCATTGTTAACCGTATTCACTCTGCAGTCAACGAAACACACCTCATTTCTGCTGCCTAACTGTAGTTCTGTATCCACGAACTGCATGGACATCTCCCCGTCCTCCTCGCCCCTCTACCCTTCTCGGCCTCCGATGACCACAGTTCCACTCTGTTCCTGTGAGCTGTGAGCGCGGTTTTCTTAGCTCCCACATGCGAGTGAGAACACGTGGAATTTATCTTTCTGCAACTGACTTATTTCACTTCACATAACGGCCACCAGGCTCACCTGCGTTGTGTTTGCCATTTTTATATCTTCTGTGGAAACATGTCTATTCAGGTCTTTTGCCCACTTTTGATAGGGTTATTTTTATTATTTTTGCTACCAAATTATGTGAGTTTCTTATATATTTTGGATATTAACACCTCATCAGATATGTGGTTTGCAAACATTTTCTCCCAGTTCATAGACCACCTATTCATTTTGCTGAATGTTTCCTTTGCTGTGCACAAGGGTTTTAGTTTGATGTAGTCGTCCTTGTTCATTCTTGCTGTTGTTGCCTGAGCTTTTGGTGTGATATCCAAAAAATTATTGCCAAGGCCAATAACGAGGGCTTCCCCCATGTTTTCCTCTGGGAATGTTATGGTCTCAAGTCTCACATTCAGATTTTTAACCGCTTTTGAGTTTATTTTTCTGTGTGGTGTAAGACAAGGATCCAATTTTTTTCTCAATGCCATGTTGACTTGTTACGGTTGCTTTACAATAAATCTTGTAATCAAAAAATGTAATTCTTCCAACTTATTTTTTCCCAAGTATGCTCTAGTTATTCTAATTGTTTTTTGGCATGCCATATATATTTTAAAAAAGAACCTGTCAATTCCTGAAAAGCAAAAAATCTTGCTGGGATTTTAATGAAAGTTGTATCAAATCTGTAGATGAATTTGAAGAGAATTGGCATCTTAGCAGTTTTGGGTGAGTTTTCCAACCTAGAAATATGGTATATGTCTCTATTTAAATTATTTAGGTCTTTCTTTTTATATTTCTAAAAGATACATTTTACAGTTTTCAGTGTGCAGGTCCTGTACATATTTTGTTAAATGTGTTCCTAAAATTTTAAAGTTATTAATGTGATTTTAACTGGTATCGTGTTTTAACTATTTTTTCAAATTGTTCATTGATATAGAATTACCGTTAGTATTTTTTATAGTGACCTTGTATCCTGTGACATTATACTTACTTGTTCTAGTAGGTTTTTTTTTTTAAAAATAGACTTTTAAGGATTTTTTACATAGATATTTATGCTGCTTATAAATAAGGCAATTTTGTTATTACTGTCCGATCTACATATTTTATCTCCTTTCTTGCTTTCCACATTAAGACCTCCAGTACAATAATGAATAGAAGAGATGAGAGGAGACACTCTTGCCTTGTTCTCAATAACACAGGAACAGAGTTCAGTGTTTAACCTGCAAGCATGATGTTAATTGTTAGTTTTGTAGCTGTCCTTATCAGATTGAGGGGAATTCCTTCTATTCCTAGTTTGTTGAAAGTTGTTTGTCTGTGTGTTTTGTTAAGTCATGAATAAGTGTTGAATTTTGTCAAATGGCTCTTCTGCATCTATTCAGATTATCTTGTGGCATTTCTTTTTTAGTGTGTTGAATGTTGAACCAACTCTATATTTCTGGCTTAAGTTCACTTGATACAGTGATATCAAGTCATGATATATTATTATTTATATATATTTCTTGGTTTGATTTGATTTACTAAGCTTTTGTTACATATTTTTGAATCTAAGTTCATTAAGTATACTCGTGTCATTCGTGAAGGAGGAGTAACATTTCTGTTTGATTTGGGTATTAGGATAATGTCAACTTCATAAACCAAGCCAGGAAATGTTCTCTTCTCCTAGATTTTCTGACTTTGTGTAATATTGGCATGATTTATTCTCTAATTGTTTGGCAGAATTCACCAACAAAGGCGCTGGAATTTTTACTTTGGCTGTCTTTTTGACGGATGTTTTTGCTAAAAAAAAAAAAATTTGCCCATTCTTTCTTTAAATATTTTTTGTTCCCACTTCCCTCTGCTTTCCTTCTGTGAATCCAGTCACATATATATTGGATCATGTCTTACTGTCCAATGGGTCACTGATCCTCTGCATCATTTGAAAACATCTTTTTGTGCTCCATTATGGATAGTTTGAATGCTATGTCTTCAATTTTATTGATCATTTCTTCTCCAATCCCTAATTTGCTTTTAATCCATCCAGTGTATTTATCATTTTAAATACTATATTTTTATCTTGAAATTTTCCTTTTGAGTCTTTTTGATATCTTCCATTTCTCTTTTCATTATGTACATGTTTTCCTGTATCTTCTTGTACATATAAATCATAGTTATAAGAGCTGTTTGACCATCTTTGTCTGCCAGTTTCATCATCACTGCTATTTCTGGATTTGATTCTATTGATTGATTTTTTTCCTGATTATGAGTCATATTTTATGGCTTCTTTGTATTAGTGGTGTTAATTTCGGGTTGTATGCTGGGCATTGTGAATTTAACATTTTTTGGGGGGCAAAAACCCCAATTTTCAGGTGCTGGAGTTTTTTGATATTCCTTAAATTGTGTTAGATTTTCCTTTGGCACATGGCTACCTGTGATCAGTTGAGTTCTTTGAGGCTTGTTTTTAAGGTTTGTTAGGGTAGACTCAGTGTAGTCTTTAGTCTAGGCTAATTTTGCCCCACTGCTGAGATGACACTCTTCTTAGTACTCTAGCTGATACCCTGTTATTATGAGGACTTCATCCTAACTGACAGAAACATGAAATATCCAGCTCTGTGAGCTCTAGGAATTTATCCGCCTGTTCCTTTCCAATGTTCTTTCTCTGGCTTTGAATAGTTTTCTTTAATGAAGACACCAAACAACACTTGAGCCAAAGACTAAAGAAATTTCTTTATAGTTCTCTAAGTGTTCTCTCTCTCTCTCTCTTTCTCCACCCACCTCCACTTCTACTATTTCTGCATCTCTGTTCTCTCTAGTCCACAAATTCCAGCTGTCTTGGTCTCTCTAAATCTCAGTCTTTGTCTCCTCAACTCAGCACGGCTGCCAGGATGTGTCCCTTCTCTGTGTTGGAACAATCTCTAGGTAATAAGCTAGTGCGGTTCTGGCCCTTACCTCAGCTATTTCCCATTTCTCAGCGATCATAGTTCTATCTTGTCCACTGCCCAGGAAACTGTGTTTCATATCTTTGTCTGATTTTCTAGAATGTTTTTGGATGGAGAATAAATCCAGTCCCAGTTACTTCACCATGGCTGGTAGGGAAAGTTCTAGAATTTTAAATTTAGCATTTCCAAAACCAGATTCTTCATCAGCTCCTCCTCAAATTTGGCTCTCTTTTAGTTTTCCCATCTAAGTAAATGACACCAATGTCCACCAGATTTTTTAAACCAGAAACCTGAAGATAATTCTGAACGTCACTTTCTCTCACACACACCCATAAATATCAGAGGAAGTTTCTGTTGATTTATCTTGAAAATAAATCCCAAACCTCCCTAATTCTCTTATCTTTAATTATTTGACCTCTCATTTGAACAACTGAAATAGCTTTTTAATTGATGATCTGATTTTTATGTTTAACAGAAACT
>CAUYSK010064437.1:0-25892 GCA_963575035.1 Avahi laniger | reverse complement strand
TGATCAAAACCAATCAGCTGTACCAAGTCAACAGACTGTCCCCTTTTGCTTAGATCCAAGGTCACACAGATTCAAGCTAGTCCTATGTAGAAAGTGACTTTTCTCCTTTCTCCCTTCCTTCAAGGGTGGAGTCTGTCCTGGTGGGATGTGTGAGGGGCGTTGGCTGGGACTGATGCTAAAGCAGCCTGGAAAACATCTCTCATTTCTCCCCTCCTCTGAGGGTGGGTTTTGCCCTGCCAGAGGGGAAGATAACCCACCAGAATGAGGTCAGGGCACTTCCTGGGGCTACCAGGCATCTCAGCTCAGGAAGTGGCTACCCTTGTTATTCCACTCCTTTGAGGGCAGGGTTTGTCTTGTTGGTAGGACGTACACACCTCAAGGCTGCTGGAGAAGGCCTTCCCAAGGCCACTGAGGGACCCAGACCAGAAAGCACCCTGTCCAACTATTCCTCCCCTGCAGATGTTGGGTCGGTCCCTTTGGTATGAAATGCCAGTGGCCTGATCGCAGCTAAGGGCTGTCTGGAACCCCTGTGGGTCTCAGCCCAGAAAGTAGCTTCCTTTGGCCCTCCACACTTCCAAGCATGTGGGACTATTTCTTTGGCAGGAGGCACAAGCTACCAAATCACAATGAAGAAGCAACTGCAGGTCCCAGCTGGGAAAACAGCCTCCTTCACTGCTCGACCCTACCCATTGTGGAGTCTGTCTGTTTGGCAGGCGGCACTGGCCACCAATCACAGCAAAGAAGTGACCACATGTCTCAGCTTGAAAAGCAGCCTCTTTGGTTACTATACACTCTTGGGGGTGTGAACTGTCTCTTTGGTGCAAAGTAGCCCAGCCACAAAGGAGCGGCAGTGATTGCGGGTTTCAGAGATACAAAAAAAAAGCGACCCCTTTTACCACTCCACCCAGGGGCTGAGTCAGTCCCTTTGGCGTGAGGCGTGGGCAGGGGCCCAGTTGCCTGGGAGTGGGGGTGGTTATGTCACTCTAGGTCAGGGCTCCACAAGCAGCCTCCTTCAGTACTCCGACTTTTTGGCGCAAAGCTCTGGCAGCTGGGTGGAACAGGGGCTGCCCGAGACCACCTGGCAACTCAGCCAAGAAGGCGACCTCTCTTCCTTTTCTGCCCTTTCAAAGGTGTAGCTTTAGCCGTGGGCTTGGAAAGATTGCAGGTTTGGGAGAGAAAGTGGCTTTTGTCCTTATTCTCCTCCTAGGAGGGCGGGACCAGCTCTGCCAGGCAGAGGCAGGGGTGATGACTCAGACTGTAGCCTGGGCAACAAGCCCCGGTAATTTTAGGCTATGGACTCCCAAAATGGTGGCTGCCCACCCACTGAGAGTCAGCACTGGAGGTGATTATGGTGATTTCTGAGGGCAGAGCCTCCTTTATGGTGTTGGCCTCCCCCATCTGGTCCTGGCGGAGTCCTGAGGCAAGAAGCCTGTCTCCAAACTCTCTCCTGTAGGATCGGGAAGGGTCTGAACTGGGAAGTGTCCACTAAGAGCAGTCCCTCCCCAGCTCGAAGCAGACCTAGCACAGCACATAGGAGAGTTCAAAATGTTTCCCACTTCTGTCTCCAAGCCACACAGCCTGTTAGCTGGTGCTACCACTTTGCACTGACTTCAGGGGCTTCCCTGCCTGCGTGGGTGTGGAGGTTGGTGGAGGAAGAGTCGTCCTCCTGTGGATCAGATCACACTGCCCCAGCAGGCGGGCTGACGGGCACGGCCGTCCCACGCTCCAGTCCCCACTGTATATCCCACGTTCTCCAGCCTTTGCAGTGGATTCTCCAGTTCACCTTTTTTTCCACAGCACTGCTTGTCACTTGCTGCTTCTCTGCAGATTGACGAAGCTGATCTTGTGGGAGAGCGATTCACTCACGTGTGGTTGTCTGTGTTATTCACCTCCTACTCTGGAAGCAGAGAGCAAGGAGGTCACCCTAATCTGCCATTCTTTTTTTCCAAATCTCTGGAATGTGATATCTGTTACTAGTTTGCTGAGACGTTTTTGTTTTTCTTTTAAAATCATTAATAGGTATTGGATTTTTTCAAGTCCTTTTTCTGTATCCTTTAAATGATCTATCATTTTTCTTTTCTATTCTTTAATATGATGAGTTACATCGAATTTTAAAACTTACATTTCTGTAATAAACCCCAGTTGGTAACTAATGATATGCTATCATTTTATGTATTGGTAGATTCAATTTTTTATTATTTTATTTAGTATTTTTACATTTATATTCATGAGAGCTATTTCTATTTTTTTGTAAAATCTTTGTCAACTTTTGACATTAGGGTTATGCTGGCTTTTAGAAAACAAGTTGGAATGTTTATTCTGTATTCTCTAAGAGATTTTGTAAGATTGGTGCTGTTTCTTCCTTAAATATGGAATTTACCAATAAAATAATTGGGCCTGGAGTTTTGTCTGTGAGAAGGTTTTTTTTTAGATAATAAATTCACTTTCTTTAATAGATATAAAGCTATTCTGATTTTCTACTTCTTGTGTCAATCTTATTAAGTTAAATTTTTTCAAGAAATGTGTCCATTTTATCCAAATTATCATGTTCATTGGCATAAGTTGCTCATAATATTCTCGTATTATACTCTCAATGTGTGTAGAATTTGTAGTGACAATCCCTGATATTGTCATTAAATTTCTTTGTGGTCAGAGAAAATATTCTCTATCATTTCAATTCTTTCTTGAACATATATGAAACTGAAAATAATATGTATTCTGCAGTTGTTGGAGTAATCTTTTACAAATATCAATTAGGTTAAGATAATTAGTAGTGTTGAGATCATCTATATCTTTATTATAATTATTTGTCTATTTAATCTATAAGTTGTTGAGAGGAGTGTTAATATTGCTCACTATGACTATGAAATTGTTCATTTTTCCCCTCAACTCTGTCAAATTTTTCATCTGTTTTGGAACCCCATTATTAGCTGTGTATACCATGTGCTTGAATTATTCCTTTAATCATCATGAAAATTTTTTTTAATTTCTGGCAATATGGTTTGTCTCGATGTCTATTTTTATCTGATATTAATATAGTGACTGCAGCCTTTTTGTGCTTACTATTTTCATGGTCTATCTTTTTCCCTCATTTACTTGCTTAGAGCTTCTATCCCTGCTCACATCACCTGTTATTGCGTATTGCCTCCTTTTTCCAATACAGCCCTTAACATTTTAATTATAGTTAAATACCCTGTCTGATAATTCCAACATTTGCATCATAACTAAGTCTGGTTCTGATGATTGCTTTGTCTCTTCTCACTGTGTTTGTTTTTGCATTCTGGAATGCCTTGTAAAATTTTTGTTTAAAGCTGGACTTGTTGTATTGGATAATAAGAACTAAGGTAAATAGGCTTTCAGTGTGAGCATTTATGGTAATATGGGTAGGAGTTGGGCTATATTTAGTATTTGTTGTATGTATTGGTGCCAGAAGCTTCCACTTCCTCTAGTGTCCTTGTACTATATTTGACTCTTGACTTTGAGCATCCTTAAATATTTCTCCTCAGAGAGAGTCTCTGTCTTGCAGCTTTTGTACCTGTAATCCACTGTTGTTATACTGTTGGTGTGGTGGTAAGGTGTGGGAGAGTGGGAGTGTTTTATAATCTTCTCATTAAATCTCAGTGTTTTAATAAGCCTGAGTCTTGGGGCTGTAACCTTCACAAGTGTTTATCCAGTGAAATATCTTTTTTGCCCACCTCTATCCTCACCTCCGATTCCCTTCCTTGGCTATAGTGTCCTAATCTATTTCCTTGCAGCTCTACCTCTGTTGACTATGTTGTTGTTAGGTGAGATAGGAAGTCTAGAAGTAGTTAGAGTGGGAGGAATGTTTTCTCCTCACTGGGACACGGCTCTGGGAAAGTCTTTTCCCCTGGAGAGTAGACATTTGTTATGGAGTATGCTTTGGGTATATTTTACAATAATTATTTTTCCCCTTCACCTGCCACAACCAGGAGGTAATCTTTCTTGGATCTTCATTGTGAGAATGTGGCGGGGTTCCTGGAGATGAAGCCCACAAAATGTACAGTATCAGGGGTTTGGCATTTTCAGGCCAGTTCACATTTGGCTTCCAGAAAATTGTTAAAATTATTATTTAAGCTTTTCTACAAGTTTATGACTTTAGCAGCTTCTACTCCAGGTAATCAGATCTGTGTCTCTATGGATTTGCATCTTTCCAGACTTTGAGGTTTTGGTTTGTGCTGCAAGCTCATTTCTTTACTGGGCTCAAGAAAAGTTGTTAGTTTTACAAGATTTTCCTGTTGTAAGATGGGAGTGATGATTTCCAAGGTCTGTAGGTGTCAAAGCTAAAATGGAAGTCCTAGATTCATCTATTTACTTTCATCCTAACAGTATTTTTATATATACATATTTACAGTGCATCTTTTATAGATAGTATATTAATGGGTCTTGATTCTTTATCTATTTTGGCAATCTCTGCCTTTCAATTGTTGATGTGGTACTATTTAGCTTTACTATTTTATTATTTATTTTGTCTTTGTCTTCTCGTTTTTATGGTTCTTTTTTTCCCTTCTACCTACTTCTGACTTATTTGAATAGTTTTTAGAATTCCATTTTACATTTTCCATTGCCTTTTTAGCTACACTGTTTACATTAATCTTTATTGGTTGCTCTAAGTATTTTAATACACATCTTTACCTTTAATTATTTCTTTGTATTAATGTTGTATTACATATTAAATATGAAAACCTTGCAATAGTATAACTTCATTTACTCCTCCCCACATCCCTTATGCTAGAGTTGTTATATATATTAAATCTAAATATATTATAAATTCCATAAGAAAATTCTGTAATTTTTGTTTTAAATAGTACTACATATTTTACAGAAATTTAAAGCAAAAAATTTTTTATATTTATTCAGGTATTTACCATATCTGATGTTTTTCTTTCTTTTCTAAAGATCCAGATTTTCATCTGCATTATTTCCCTTCAGCCTGAAAAACTCCCTAGCATTTTTCATACTGCAGGTCTATTGGCAATGGATAATCTCAATTTTAGTTTATCTAAAAATATCTTTATTTCACCTTTATTCAATATTTTTAGTGGTTATGAAAATTTTTGGATGAATATTTTTCCTCAGCATTTTAAAATATTGTTCTACTGTCTGTCTTCCATAAATTTTGATGATAAATTAGCTATCATTTATAATATTTGTATCATTAGCTATCAATGTAGTGAGTCATCATTCTCAGCTGCTTCCAAGATTTTCTCTTTATCTTTTATCTTATTAGTTTGATATTCTTAGACCTGGTTTTCTTTGCACTTACTCTGCTTGGGGTTTCTGAGCTTTTTGAATCTATAAATGTATGTCTTTCATCAAAATGGGGAATTTTCAGTCATTAGTTTTTCTATATTTTTCTATTCCATTCAATCTCTCTTCTAATTCTTGGATTCTAGTTACATATACATTGTTCCACACGTTGCTGAGGCACTGTTCATTGTTCTCCTTTTTCAATTCTTTGTGCACTTTTATTTAACATTTATAATTGCTTCTCATCTATCTTCAATTTTGTGACTCCTTAGTCGGCTCCATTTTTCTTTTAAGCCCATCCAGTGAATTTTTTAAACTTCAGAAACAGTGTTTTTGAGTTTTAAAATTTTCATTTGAGGCTGGGCATGACAGCTCATGCCTGTAATCCCAGAGGTTTGGGAGACTGACAAGGGAGTAGTGCTTGAGGGCAGGAGTTGGATACCATCCTGGGCCACACAGTGAGACAGTATTTCTACAAAAAAATAAAAAATTAGCTAGCATAGAGGTGTGCACCTGTAATCCTAGCTACCCAGGAGGCTGAAGTGGAAGGATGGCTTGAACCCAGGAGTTCAAGGTTATAGGGAGCTATAATCTTGCCACTGTGCTCCAGCCTGGGTAACATAGTGAGATTCTGTCTCAAAAATAAGTAAAATAAAATAAAATAAAATAAAATTTCCATTTGAATATTTTCATAATTTCTATTTTTCTGCGAAGGTCTGTTTATTTATTGTTTTCAATCATTGTAAGCATATATTTCTTTATATCCTTGCACATAGTTATGATAGCTCCTTTAAAATTATTTTTTGCTAATTTTAACATGTGGTCACCTCTGGGTTGTTCCCCATTATTATCCTATTCATTATGTTTTCTCTTGAAAATATTACATATTTTTCTGGTTCTTAATATATAATTCTGGATATTATCTTTGATACTATAAACATAATGTTTTGAAGACTCTGAAATGTGTTATAATTCTCTTAAAGTTTGTGTTTTTAATTTTGTTTTATCATGCAATCAACTTGGTTGGGCTCAGAATTTTAAATTGTCACCTTTATTTGAAGGTTAAATTTGGCTCTTTAACCAAACAGAATTGTTTGGAGTCTGAACTATACATACCTAGCTCAGGGTCAGCCAGAGTGGTGGGCAGAGTTCATATTAATACATTAAACATGGGGCTCCCTGTCTCTGGCTGTCTCCTCTCTGGAATGCTACCCCCACCCCTACTTTCCAGTAGTTGTGGTTACAGCAAACTCTTTATTCTTATCAGTCAGCCAAGAAAGATTGTGTCTTTTCCATCTGAGTTTTAGCGGCTTTGCTAGGTGTCAGCTATGGCCTACCCAAAGGCTAAGAGCAGCAAAATTGGGTAACTAAGTCCTGAAATTTCCTTTTTCCAAGTATAACCTCCCATCCAGATTCTGCCTACTATTTTCATGCTCAAGTGTCTTCAGGTCCTTGTATTTTTGTGTACTCGCCTGAGTTTATATTCTTAGCTGCTAAGGTTGGATAAGAAAGTGGAACCTTAATAGCTCTTTTAAAATGTTCTTTGGCTAATTACAACACCTCTGTCATTTCTGGAGCTGTTTCTATTTGCTGGTTTTACTTCCGGTTGTTGCTCAAATTTTACTACTTCTTCCCTTTTAAAGACATTTTTAATTATATGTTGAGCATTGTGAATGTTTGTTATCTTCCTTTAAGGAATTTTGAGTTTGATTCTGTGGGTCTAGATTGGTCATCAGTTTAGCCTTAGAATAATCCTCCTCCTAAGGTGCGGACCTTCTAGAGAAATCAACTGATTGCCTGTGTCGTTTAGCAATACCTCTTCATTTTGGATAGTTCAGCTTTATCTCCTATACCTGTGTGATCTCTGGAATGTCTATTTAATGCAGATATCCCTGACAGCTATTCTTTGCCAGAGCTTGCAAAATCACTCCATGTGCAATTTAGCGTTTGCCCAACGCTCTAGGGAACCTCTATGCAGATTCTGGAGTTTCTTCTCAGTATGGCATCCACCTCTCTAATAATCTGCCTTGCAAATTTATCTGTGTCAGCAGCACTGAATTCTTACCTGTGTCTCCTAAATTCAGTAAGATTTGTTTGCTCTATTTGTGACCTATTTTCCCAGGATATCTTGTGGAAAGTGATTATGGCACAAAGCTGGTGTAATCTGGTTCTTTCCTTTCTCTCAGGGGTCATGATCCTGCTCTGTGCGTTTCCCAATATCTGAAAATTGTTGTTTCATGTGTTTTGCCCATTTTTATAGCAATTTATAGTGGAAGACTAGTCTGATACCAGTTATTCTGCCATAGCCGGAATTGAAAGTCCCTGTTTGCACAAAAGCTGAACAAAGCACAAATTACCGGTCTTACCTAAAAAGATTCTGATGAAATATGTTTGTGCACGGACACAAGAGTCTTCATTTTAGTAGTCCTTCCCTTTCATAGTTAAGAGTGTCATATTTAAATAAAGAGGGTAGGAAAAATGATACCATCTGAAATTTATATTGATTGTGATTAAAGTCAGATTGGAGGCAAACATCAGTATGGCCATAACTCAAGTAATTCAGATAAAGTAAAGAGAACATGCCAGCAATAGGAGACATACAAGCCTTTTAGAGATTGGCAGGAGTCTGATTAGAATCTGGAACCATAGAAATAAAAATGCTTTTTGAAATATTAACTGGCAATAACTGAAAACAGAAGAGAACAATCATCCTGCCAGATGGGGAAGATGTCAGTAGATACACAGATTAAGGCGGCTTTACTCTAGCTTTGGCCTCTGGTCACTCTCAGCATAGCACTCGAGTGCAAACTAAAAGCCAGAGGGACGCGTATCACCTTTGATCTCTGGTGCCACATTTCTCACCACAAAAGTTTGCAGCCAAGTATTTTCCAGGCTCTCCATTTTTCTGAGCAGGGCTGCCCGGCTTCTTGGCAGATACTACTGTTTATGTCAACCTGGTTTCAAGAGCTCTCTGAAAGAGTCAAAGGATTTACTGCTGAAAGGAGATGAAAGATTGGAAGAAGCCAGAGATATTACCCAAAAAGAAACCATTAGGGATATGTTGCTCCATCAGAGATTGCCTAAATGCCAAATCTGTAAAAAGGAACATCTAAAGTCAGAGATTTATAAAAAGACAAAGTGGCAGGTTAGAAGACATCAGCAAACTTTGTTTGCCCTGAAGATACAGATAGGATTTACACACCTAAGTTAACTGCCATGTAGGAATTGGTTTTCCTTCCGAATCTATCCTTACCATTCCTTATTGAGATAATTTTTCTCAGTAACTGATTTCCTGAATGCTGTATTTAGTGGAGATTTTCACCTTCCTTTAAAGTCACCATACTCATCTTTAACTTACGCTTGGAAGACAGAGTTAAATAGGCAGACTGTAAACAATATTTTTACCCTCTGAAACAGCAAACAAGGTCTACTCTTGCTTATCTGTAGCTCCAGAGGTTAACCTCAGACTTTAGGTCTCAAGTTCCTCTGGTCTATTTGGTCTATTTTGGTTTTTTTTTTTTCTTTAGTCCCCAAAACAGCCATTTCCCTATAAATCATTGTCCTGAAAAGTGTTGGTATCAGATCCCAGAAAAGCTGGCATTTTAGCACACTACCACCAACCCTGCCTTAAAGTACAGATCTAGCTGTCAAATTTCACTGCAGGGTACAAGGCAGAAAAAGGGGGGTGGTGGAGGAGTGCTGCCATGAGGAATTGCAAATGAACATATCGGCCAGTTTTAAAGGCATTAGATTATCTCCCTAGTTCAAATTGCCAGCCTCTGTCAAGGAGTGACGTGTTTCCTGACGTGTTGAAAGCAGCCCTGCGATGAAAGGAAGATAATGTCCTTACCCAGCTGAAATTTTGAACTGGATGTCCTGGGGTGGTTTTGTATACAGTCTTTGACTCATCATGATAACGACTGGCTGCTGACAGCTCATCAACTTTGACTTCTTGCCAAGGTGCAACATTGGGCTTCCCCTCACACTCCCCAAATACTTTCATCTCTCCTTTTTTAACTTCTTCCATCTACTATTTAGAAATTGAAAGTTTTCCTGGATCTGAAGGCAGCCCTGACCCTAAAGCAGTATTAGTCCCCTGGCTCATTTGCCAACATGTGGAGCATGTGGGGTCCTTATATTCGCAATGCAGCTAGTGTTTATTGATCGCTCTGCTGGATGCTGGGGATGCAGAAGTAAACAAACATAGTTGTGGAGAACATCCCAAAGTGTGTTTCTAGAGCTTTCTACATTAGAATTACTTGGGGAGCCTTGTTAAAAATGCAGATTTTTGGGTCTCAAATTAGATTTACTGAGTGGAAATGTCTGAGGTTGAGTGTAAGAATCTACTTTTTCATAAGCTCCCTGAGTGGTTCTTAAGCACACTGAAGTTTGAGAACCACTAGTAAACATGCCCATATGGAATGAAAATTTATGATAAAGAACCTAAAATATAATAGGATGACATGGAAAGATGAATTTAATTTGATACACATGGGTTAAAAAGGGCTGAATGAAGCAACATTTCAACCAAGACTTGAGGCATAAGTGGAATCATTCTGCTAAAGAATGAAGGATAAGCATTTTCCAAGCAGGATGGCTGGTGTCTTGTCCTAAAGGACATATTGGTACGTAAAGAACATGCATCTCCTAATCAGGGTTTAACCCCACTTCTTTGCTTTTTCCCTAGCCTGAAAAGTTCTTCACTAGGATCTGAATTAAATTAGAGTATTTATCAAATTCAAGCTTTAACAAAACAAAACTAGTGAAATTGAGTTTAAAAACTCTTATATAGGTCCAAATTCAACAAGACAGGGATTTAATTTCAAAGAATGTTCATCACCCCATTCCTTTCTCTCCTTTCTCAGTAATGAACTTGGTATGTAGGTATTTAGAGTAGAATAAATGATCAATTGCTGTGTAGTTTACAGGGACCAATGTGTATTTACATGTTACTATTGCCAGTAACAAGTTTATATTAATAGTTACATATAAGAGGAATATTTTACATAAAAATAAAATACTAATGAATTTCTAGGCAAATCCATTTCAGGTTGAATTTTACATAGTCTGAATGCTGCAGAGATTTTGGAAATTCAGAACAAAGTTCAATGAGTTATTGAATTAAATATTTGTGAAGAAAAGCCAGCAATTTGAAAAATAAATGTGATCATCCTTACTGATCTTGTGACTTATGAATTAGAGATCAGGCTATTTGAACCTATAGAGAAAGTATCATTCCCACCATTTATGCAGATGAAGAATGTATGTTAGCAGTTTGCTGATGGCACCTGGGCTTCTGCATTCATTTACATTTCAAAAGAGGAAATCACCCTGTTATTATTTATAGATGATATAGTTCTGTATCTACATATACTTAGAAATGTATATGAGAGTTGTACATGTACTTAGGAAATCCAAAGGAATCTATATATATTAATAAGTTACTAGAATTAACAAATGAGTTCGACAAGGTTGCTGGATGCCAGGTCAATGTATAAACATAGTTCCTATTTCCACTTTGGCAAAAAGCAGTTAGAAAATGACAGTAATATTAAACATGGACTATATTTAATAAAATATGTGAAAGACTACTGAAAACTATAAAATATTATAGAAAGGAATCAAAGAAAACAAACGAATGAAGGAATATACTGCATTTGTGGAGTTGGTAAAATAAATCCAAATATATCACAATAAATGTCAATTGCTCAAAATTTCAGGTAAAACAAAAAATAACAAAATTCATCTATATGTTTTTTAAAAAACACTCACTAAAGCATAATGATAAAAAATGTGAGACTAAAAGTATGTTAAAAAACTACAGAATAAATACTAAAATAAGTTGTCAGGGTTATATTAATATCAGACAAAACAGATTTTAAGGCAAAATATTATTAGAAATAAAGAGAGTCCCTTCAAAATGATAAAAGTTTCACTTCAAGAAGGGTCACTTCAAAATGATAAAAGGAAGATAAAACCATTCTAAACTTGGGTAAATGTAATAACTTCAAAATAGATCAAGCAGAAAGATAAGGAAATAAAAGTATAGACAAATCCACTGCCTCTCTGAACAACAACAGCAAAACATCAAGAACGCAAACAGTGATTGAAAAGATCTGAAAAAAAACAATTTAAATATAATGAACACATTATGATATACTTTGAGAATTATTTGAGAATTTGAGAATACAGTTTTCTCATAAACAGAATTATGTTTATGAAAACTGACTAGGTACCAATGATAAAACAAATCTGAATATATTTCAAAGAATTAGTATCATTAGATTTTTTTCTCTGACAATGACGTTAAATGACAACAAAACTAAGAAAGAGTTCCCTATGTGTTTGCTAATTTAAAAAGACAATTCTAAGTAATATATGAATCAAAGAAAAAAATTAAAACAGAAATTATAAAATAGTTAAAACTGAATGACCAAGTCACAAAAATTTGGGGATGTAGCTAAAATAGTAATTACAGGGAAATGTCTAGGCTTAAATGCTTATAATATCAGAAGAGAAAAAAGACTGAACAAACACAGAATTTATTAAGGTAAGTTAGACAAGGAACAATAGAACAAATACAAAGAAAGATGAAACATTTAAATAATGATAGGACCAAAAAATTAAATAAAAATTAAGATTATATTAATTAACAAAGGCACATGTTTCTTTGAGAAAACCAATAAAGTAAATGCATCTCTGGCAAGATTGAAGAATAAAAAACAAGATAAAGCACAAATAGCTAATTTTAACATGGGCGAAACTCACAAATATAATGTGGAAAAGAGAAAGAAATCACTGAAGAATAGGAAGAAGTTCAAAAATATGCAAAATTTAATAGAGTCGACCCTTGAGCAATGCAAGGGTTAGTGGCACTGACCTCTCCACCCCCAGCAGCTGGAAATCCATGTGTAACTTTATTTTAGAATTTTTCATTTTTTTCTTTATTTCAGAATATTATGGGGGTACAAACATTTTGGTTACAAGTAATGCCTTTGTCTCACCCAAGCCAGGGCTAGAGATGAGCCCTTCCCCCATACAGTGAGCTCCGTCTTCATTAAATGTGAGTTTACCCACCACATGTATAACTTTTGACTAATAGCCTATTGTCCACCAGAAGTCTCACTGATAACAAATAGTTGATTAACACATATTTTGTATGTTACATGTATTATATACTGTATTTTTACAATAAAGTAAGCTAAAGAAAAAATGTTAAGAAAATCATAAGAAAGAGAAAATACATTTATAGTACTGTACTGCATTTATCAACACTGTAAGTTTATGTCGTCTGTTTACAATGAATTCTCTGTCTGAAATGAGCAGCCACAGCTACAGACCTGAACCTACAGTACATATCGAGCAATTCAATTTTTTCTTATGATGTCATGACTTCTGTCTGCTTCTTAGGAGCACTTTCAGCATCACTAGTGGTACTTCCTATGTGTCCTACTGTGTCGTTCAAGGCTTACAGTAATGCCCTAAACACAATGAGAAATACACAAGAACATTGAGAGGTCACTTTTTACTGTGATATAAAATTTACGGGAGAGATAAGCTGCTTACACAGAAATGATTAGCATCACGGGTGTTTTAAGGGATACTCAACACTTGAGCTTACCGCAGTAACAACAGGAGGTGGCTACAAAATTATGACAGTAAAACAGTATGTACTGCAGTTAGTTTTATGCAGTTGTGATTTAACACTGCATATCTTTGCTGACATTTCTCTGGACTGCCAGTGACACCATGTATAGTCTGTAAGTACTGTGTGTGCATAAGTTTTGATAAAATTTAACTTTTCATAGAGATTTGTGTGTATTTTATGGTAGTAAGTGATGAAATAGACTAGTATCTATGTATTTTTATGCATTTATGACATATCTTACTTCTTCTTTTTGATATTTCTAGCTATGTGGTTCATTTGCAAGTTTTTTTCAAATTGTTGCAAATTTCCAAAAAAAATCTTCCAATATATTTATTGGAAAAAGATCTGCATAGAAATGGACTCTTGTAGTTCAAACTCTGTTGTTCATGGGTCAACTGCATATTACTTAGGCATAAATACATATGTGACAAAACTTTAAATAACAGCAAAGGAATGATAAGCACAACAAAGAACAGTGGTTCCCTTCGGGGAAAAATGGAGAAAGGACTTTCCACAGGGGCTTTGAATCCGTGTGTTTATTTCTTAAACTGTGTAGTAGGTATTCAGGGATTCATTACACTATTTTCCTTTCTTTGAGTAAGTATAAAATATTTTATAATAAGTTAAACATTTTATATGTCACTCATTTTTGCAATATTTTCTTCTTTCAACTATGTGATTTCCTTACTCTTTTTTGGCCTCATCACAATCTCTAGTCTTACAAATCCTACCTTTGCATTAACTCTTCTTTCCCTTCGCTGCTAACCTTATCTGCCTTCCTTCCCAACCTAGCCTAGCCCCCCTGAAGGATACCTTTAATCACCTCCTTGTGGCAGTCTCAGGATGGTGAACTTTTTGGCCTTCCACCACATTTCCCATCACCCATTTCCTCAAGCCACCTGCTTTGACTTTGTAAGAGCCAGGAGTGTGCTTTAGTAATGGTTGCATCTGTATACTTTTTCTTTTCTATCTCCTTTTGCTGCCCCTGTTTCTTTACTTGTCTCTAGTATTGATATTTCACAAAGCTCTGTAAGTGGCCACGTTAAATCTAGTTCCACGCCTTTTGTCTGTATGAATCATCTACTCCACTGGCTTCAATTACCATCTATGCTGTTGGCCTCAAGTCTCTTATCTCCCAGCAAGCACTCTTCTCTGATTCCCTGACCTCACTATTAGATCGCACCTGTGAAATGTTTAATACTTACTGTGAATTCCTGAATTCCTTCTCTTTCTTCAAAAATTTATTTTTCCCTTTTACTTGCTGTTTTGAAGAATAACACCACCCTATAGTCACCAAAACTAGAAATTGAAGTCCTTTTTTTCTCTTACTTTCCACATGAACTCAAAGAGCAAATATGATCTATGTCTCAGATTCATTCTCGACACATTGGCAACCACACTAGAAAAAAAATTTTTTCCTTGGGGCCACATTGTTTTATTACAAAAATGGAATAAAAACACTGAAAACCAAACGATCCTTTCTAATTTAATGAAAAATTTGTTATTTTTTTTTGTTTTCTCTGTGTGAATTTTATGCAACTTGAAAAATAGTTCACATGGTTCCCAAGGTGAAGAGATGTGTGAGGTACTTATGCTTTACGAGCCCCGGGCTCAAAACCAGTGTGAGTTAAATGCAACTCACGTGGCAGTTAATGTGTTAAAACTTATCATATCTATTCCCACTTTTATGTTTTATTTCATCTTTAGTCTTGGCCATTGAAATAGTCTTCTAATTCATTTCCTTGCCTCTAACTCTGCATTCTTCCAATCCATCCTCCATATTAATGCCAGAATGTTCTTTCTAAAATCTAAATCTTATCAGGCAACTTCCCATTGCCTATCCAAGAAATTTTAAATTCCAGAGTATGCATATAAAGTCCTCCATGATATGGCTTCTGTCTACCATTTCAAACTTATTTTCCATTCCCTTTCTCTTCCTTTCACCCCCTCACCAACTTCTAATTCATTCTTTGTCATTCTTATAAGCATACTATTAATATTTATTGAGTGCAAATATTCCAGTCATAGTATTCATCATTTTACATGTGCTGTCTCCTGTGGTCCCCAAATTAACTCCCTTGGAGATGGAACTTCTATCATACCCATTTTATGGATGAGGAAACTAATGTATACAGACAATATTAGGCTAGTAAATGGTAGAGCCAAAATTTGAACCCAAATGGTTCTACTGTCTTCCTTACTGTTTCCCTAATCATCAGACTGGTTTTTACTCCAGGGCCTTCCCCTCCCTCCCTTTATGAGGAATTTCCCCCTTCCTAACCCATGAAAGTTTCAGGAGTCAGTTCACACGCCATCTTCTATATGAAGCCCACATTTCTTTTCTAGACTGTAGCATTGACTTTTGTCCTTCCATTATAGTTTCCATAAGACTTAATAATATATATATATTTTTTTCTACCTCTTGAAGATTGTGAAGGCTGGTACTGAAGTCATTTGTCTTTATTTCATGAGGACATAAACAAAAATCTGGTACTTGATTGAAACTCAATAAGTATTTATTGATTCAAATTGTTAAATTATTAAAATTGTATCTTCTCCTGTTAGTTATCAACATGTCAGTAACCTGCACTATATTGTAATCTTATAATTATAAATGCTTTATAATTTTTGGATCCTACTTTTTTCTATCCCATTGCTTATCACAGTGCCTTAAATGCAATAAATATTCAGTAAACATTGCCTAATTTAAGTATCACATTCTCCCAACACATGGCAATTTTATCAGTTTACTCCCAGACTTTATTTTCCTTTTAGCACAAAAAATGAATAGAATCAATATTACTTTTTACTAAGGGCCTGTCATAAATTTTTAGCCCCACCTTGTAGACATGGGGACATCTGCAAAGCTTTTTTATCTTCATCTACTATTGCCTATTCCCGAACTCAAATAGTTACGGAATTCTTGTTGTGAATTTACCATTTTAGCTAACCTTATACACTGCTTAATCTCTTTAGGGAGAGATTTGGCCTGAAGAGATCACTCTTTTGAGATCAATTTAAGAAAAAGAAAATGTAAGCCAAATGTTAGGACTTTCAAGCAATCATACCTATTGGCCTGGGATACAAAATCTCAAAGAAGAAAGCTGATTACTTGAGACATTTTAAATGAAAAGGAGCAAAGCATTAAGCCCACTGTGCTGGAGGAATGTCCAAATCTGTTTTGTATAGATGTTTTATCTTTATAGAAGTCAAATCTATATAAGTCCAAACACAAAATGTACACCACAAACATATTAAGGATAATTATTTGCATATTAATAGAAATAGCCATATTATCTAATTTTCAATAAGACTCCATGTTTTCTTAGAGAATTTATCGATGCACTTGAATATCTGTTTAAAGTTTTTCATTATTGGATAGAGAGCAAATGGAAGCTTAAAGCACTGTTTATCATGGCATTGTTTGTGGTGGCAGGAAGATGATAATAGTCTGGGTTCTATACCTAGAGAAGTATTAACTCAAGGTGGATACATATGATTGTTTGGCAGAAATCAGAAGCCACAAACTGGATATATGCATAGCAGGAAGATTGTATGTTCAAAGCATATTTCTGGTTAAAAAGTAAGACAGCTGAGCTTTATAACACAGTACTAGTGGTGTAAATTAATGGCATGCACACAATCAATCCTAATTTCCAAGGATATGTAGCAACAGAAGGTTTAAAATCAAGCACATGAGGAAGGTTGACTGTCTGCATGGTATAAGTGAGAAATAGGACTATAGAATAGGAAAGAAAAGGGAATAAGTTAATAAACAAACAAGACAGATGCCTTGTGCAGAGCAATGATAATACTATGTTACTGCCTGTGGAGTACAATTAATACAACTCTCTGTAATTGAGGTCTTTATAAAACTAAAATTAAATTAAAAAGGAGAAGTCAACATCAACTGACGATCTAGAAATGAAATATTTTTGAAACTATGCTGTAAGGGGAAATATGTTCTGCAAAATTTAATTTACTTACTGTTTTAGAACCAACTTATGGTTAACTTGAAGTGTGTCATCTCAAATATTAAAATATTATTCTCTATTCTTTTGTGAAACAGAGAATACACATTCATTAGTTATAGAAAACATGCCATTCTTATTCCACTTTACTGTGTGGTCTAGACTTGCACTCTAGTGTTAATCTTTATACTGTATAGACTTTCTCATTTAGTAGCCAATTGACTCTCAGTGAACTCTACAGAATTTCTCTAGGCTGGGACAAAAAGATGGAAAGGAACCAGAGAAGTTCTTCTTGCCCTTGTTTATCAAAGAAGGGAAGTTAAATAACCTCCTGGCACAAACACGTATATCAGCTCTCTTTGTGGGTATTTAAATGTTGTCTTCCACAGATCTTAGGACAGGAATACATTAGCTGATGATAGTACCAGTGGTAACTATGTTTATAGTATAGCAGTAAAAACAATCATAATCCCAACAGTACATTGGGGAGTGGACTAAACCCAGGCCCCAAGGTCTGACAACTCTACAGTAAATCCTCAGGTAGATCTATCAGCACAATGATGACAGGGGCTTGTATAAGACTGAGCTAAGGTTTCTTTTGGGCTTGCATCCAATAGCCAGGAATTGTGAAGAAACTTTGCTCTTGATAATTAACTCCTAATTCAATAATTATTTGAGTAGAAAAGGATTAAATTCAATGTTGGTCTTTGCATGTTGCAGTTTTCTATTTTCAGATCCTATCAGCTTTGAAAAAAAGCAAAAAAGCAACAACACACAATTCTAATGCCCTTAGCAGATGGATCTGTGTTATTGCAGAACAGGGACCTGGAAAGTCTCCATATACCAAGCTATAAATATTCTTCTGACATTTATTATCCTCACTTGAGTTCAGGTGCCTAAATACTTGGACTGAAGTCATGTTTGTAGCAGAAAAAAGTTGATCTTTAAGCGTACCTTGTCGTTGGCTAAATTATTAGCAACAGACAAAGATGGAGGGTAAGCATGCTGGAGCAAAGGAGCCTCCCGCTTAAGAGAGGTCATGGAACCCTTAAGTCAAATTAGTTGAAGTTTAGATTCACTTGTAGTACAAATTCCCAAACACTTCACCTCAGACAATTTGATGGATCACATCCCAGGAACTTTCCCACCAACCTCTAACTTTCCAAGTACTAGTGTGTTGTTCTGTGGTCTTGAATTTGAGTCCCAATTTCACCAGCTGCATAGAATTATAAATTCAAACTCCTATGGATTTCAATTCACATTGCATTAAGGGAAGTATAGGATTATGTAAACCAAAAGATAATAGCCATTATAAAAAATCTTTCAAAAAAAAATCAAGCTAAAGGTGTCAGCACAGATTAACAGCCCTTCTTCATTTAGGAGTGTGGATTCCTTAGGTGTGGTTATTTTGCGGTTCAAGCTAGGATTTACTAGCATTGTTCTTAATTAGAGACTATTTCATTCCCTTGGGGATGATTACTTGGAGGCTGGGATAAGTTTCATTCTGAGTGGAAAAGAATCCATGCATGACTTTGTCTGAGATGTTGCATAACAAAGTCTTGCAGATATATCCATCCCTGAAGCTATTTCTAAACCTTGCCCAGAGGACTCAGAACAGTGCGAAGCTGAAGACGGACCCATAGGCCCCTTCCTTCATTCTGTTCTTCTCCCCCAGCATAAATGACACCTCTGTGGCTGTCAAAAAAGCTGATCCAACGTGATGCTATACCAGTACATTTACAGTGTCTGGAACTGGGCAACACATTTGAAAGGAACATTGCCAAACTACATTGTCTAGAGAAGAAAGAGGGGCCTGGAAGTTATAAAATATAAATACATTCAAAGAAATTAAACTTCTCTCTCCCAAGCTAAACATTAATAAGGTAAAATGTTAAGTGCCTAGGCTTAGGAGTGAGATTGTTTACTTTCAAATCTTGGTTCTTCCATTTAGTAACTGTGTGAACTTGGACATGCTATTTAACCCTTCTGTACTTCGGTTTCCTCACTGGGAAAAGGGAAAAAATAATGGTACCTACCTCATAATGTTGCTATGAGGATTGAATGAGTTAGTAACAAACTGCTTAACATGGTATTTGAACATAGTAAGGACTTTATCAGTGTTTGACAACTAAATGAAAGAATATAAAAGCTATTTTTAGATATTTGAGGAGCTATAAAATTGAAGTGAAAGTAGGCTTTTATTACAGTTGTTACAGGTCAAAGATTCTTAACTTGGGGGTCCATAGAAAGACTCCAGAGTCCTCCAAACCTATTACATTGCATGTGAGTTTTGCGTATATGCACACTTGTTTAGGGAAAAGGTTCATAACTATTCTTCTTATTTCCGAAGAATACCATGACCTTCGAAAATATTAACCACTAAGAATAAAGCTAAAAATCAATTAATGAAAGTTTTAGGGAGGTTCACTTTGGCTTGTAGGAAAGGAGATTATTCTCAGGCTTTAATTATCAAGATCTAGTGGGTCCTCTGGGGAACACCAGAAGCCCTATCCCATGTGGTGCTAGATGAACACACCTTGGGGTTATCAGGAAGACTAAATGGACTGTCATTAATAAAGACTATAGAGGTCAGAAAGTCTCAGCCTCTCTGCCCTATATCCCTCTTTTCCTCTTCCTACATCACTCCCTTCCTATAATTAAGGAATATGTGGGTCTCCTGGATCATGGAATTCTGAAGCTGTAAGGTTACATGGCCCACCCATAGCAACATTTACTCAATGACAAGGCCAGTCATATGACCCCCTTGCTGAAAATTTTCTGCCAACACTCCAATGCCTACATAACTCTTTAGCAGGCAATAGAAGTCCAGTTACAATGTGACATCATCTACCTTTCCAGGCATATTTCTTACCTAACACACTCCAAATCTTTCATTAATATCCATTTGAAAATTTATATTCTCTGTGAAGCCTTCCCTAAATTCTCTAGAAAGAGCGAGCTTCTCTGTGTTTGGAAATCCTCTGGTATTTTATTGAAATCTCTGTTATAGTACTCACAGTGTAGCATTTCTCTCATACTGTAATATAAGCACATGAAAGGCTGATACTATACAATGTTCAGCATTATATCCGTGTAGTAGATATTGCTAGTTACCTACCAGATATCTTTTTTCCTACTCTTCCTTGCTAAAAAAATACTTCCTGGTCTCTCTTACATCTGGAACTGATAATGTGACCTATTCGATGTAAAAGAAGTTCGTGTGATTGGGTTCTTGCTGGCTAAAAGAATATGAGTGCAAATGTTGTGCCATGCTTTCACTCCTGGCCATGAAACCTCCATGTATGACCCCCTACATGTTCTTTTCCCCTTCTATGATGACCTGGGCTAAATGTTAAGGATAAGATGGGAGGAACCTTGGTTCCTGAATGACTACCCCATCCTTACTGTCCACATTTGTGTGTGTGTGTGTGTGTGTGTGTGTGTGTGTGTTAAGCTTCCAAGATGTCAGAGTTTACTTGTCACAGAAGCACAGCCCAGCATATGCTAACTAATATACTAAAGTTGGTAAAGAGAAAAGTTAAAGAATCCTAGTCCCTTGACAGGAATCTAGAATGCCTATAATTATCTCTAACTACCTCTTGGCTCCTTATTGTAAAGTAAACTTCTGTTTGTAGTCATTTCTTCATTATCTACAGGTAAACAAAATACCTTAGTGTTACCTTAGTGTTATTTAGTGTTACTATCTTGAATATTTATAAAATAATAAGCACGAAGAAATGCTCGTTGAAGAAACAAGGCTCTAAGAAAGTATATAGTAATATCATTTCTGAGTTTTAAAAAGTGCAGATTTAGTTGAGAAAGAGTAACATTTTAGTTTTTATGAAGAAATTCTGGCAAAGAAATTAGATCTGAAGCTATCTATTTATCTATAAAATTGGCAAAAAGGAGAATAAACATCATGTAGTGTAGGAAACTGGGATACGAGTTTGGTACAAAATGGATTGATGAGAAGGAACAATTAAAGGAAAAAATGCAGGGTAGGAATCACACGTTAAGTTTCAATAATTGGACTCAGTCCCCAGGCGAAGAATTCTCATAAGAATGGAGAGAAGCTGTTTAGAGAGATGATTCTCTTTTGAATATTTAAAATCCTCACACTTAAAGCAGACTGGTTTCAATGTAGCACTCCTGCAAAGAACAATTAAAAGATGTGATGTACAGAATGCGCACACTAGATCTTTCAGTTTTCTTGTATAAATGATCAGGGATTCTTTACAGAGAACTTCAAAAACCATCAGTAAAGGTCCTTGCAAGACTTTAAGCCTCAAAGTAGCCACAGCACTGCTATGAATAAAGCTAAATGTGATTTTGAGATAATGAAATCCTAAGTCCTGGAATACAAACTGTGAGGCTTTGTCTCTGTAAGGAATAAGAGCATACAAAAGTTATTAAAGCTTGGACATCTTCAGAAGTTTAGTTAAGAGACTAAAGCAGAAAAGAGGCTCAATTTTGTGCTTAAGGATTATTGTTCTCAAATTTGCTAAATTGCATCTCATTTCCTATGAATTTATTATGAAATCTAAGTAGCTACAACACACACTTATGTGTTACAAAGTTTGTTTCATAATTTTGGTTTACTTTAAAATTCCACCACACATATGAAGAGTCTAACCTCTTTGCACCGTAAACAGCAACATCTGTTGAGAGTGATGGTCACTTCCTCAATTGGAGGAGCCAGATCTTATGGGCAATCCAAATCCAAGTTAAAGAAGAGTGTATCTGTTTTCAGCATGTTATTAGTGGTGAAAAATCCCCAAAATGATATTAGTTACTTATGGTGTCAATTAATAACTCAAATAACCACTTAAATTGACATTTTCTAGGTAAATTGGTCTCAATCTTCCTGAACTAAATAGCACCTAGAGGAGAAAGAAACACAGCTCTACCCTGACACCATCTCCCTCCCTATTGAGGAATGATGGAAAGCATACATGCAAGTTGCAAGGTGTAGCCACGTGTCCTGTCCCCAAACCTGAGAATAGTAAAATAAGAGTCACCTGAGGCCACCATTTACTGTCAACTAGTACTCTGAAACTAACAAAATCATGGAAAAGTACTGTTTGCCTGGCACATGTGATTTATTATAGTTATTTTACTAGCTAAAATTTAACATCATAATATGTCCACCAATGGGTTGTCTGGTTTGGACACATGCAGAAAAGTTAAAGAGATGAAAAGAACTGAAAAAAATGCAGAGAAAATTTACAAAGTTTTTTTTTTTTTTTTTTAAATTTCAGAACAAGTACTCTGCTTTGAAGAGTAAAAGCACATTAGTGTTCTGGACATGGTGGCTTGTGTGTGTAATCCCAGCATTTTGGGAGGCCAAGGTAGAAGGATTGTTTGAGACCAGGAGTTTAAGACCAGTCTTGGCAGCATAGTGAGAGGGCAGCATAATAAAAAAAATTAGCTGGGCATGGTGGCACACGCCTGTAGTCTTAGCTACTTGAGAGGTTGAGGCAGGTGGATAGCATGATCCCAGGAGTTTGATGTGACAGTGAGCTATGATGATGCCACTGCACTCTAGCCTGAGTGATAGAATGAGACTCTGTCTCAAAAAAAAAATGGGCATTAGTGAATATTTTTCTGTTTCTCCTATTTTGTTAGAAATTTTCTTGAATTTAGAGTGAAAAATAAAATAGAACAACACTCAACCTTTGCTCTGTCATAAAATGACTTTCTAGATTCTGTAACTGAAAGTTGATTGACTGGAAGTGTTCCTTTTGTAGAACTGAAACTATAGCATGAACTGCAAAATAATATTTGACTAATTGCTGACATTACTATAATCTTGCTAGGTGGCCTATTCCACTTAATTTGGCAATATGAAACCAAATTATATTGCAGGGAATATATACAAAAAATGAACAGTGAGTTTATTTGTCCTCAAGATTCCAATTATAACTGATTCTTTGTTTCAAGTGTTATAAGAAAAGTGCTAAGAAATTTTATTTATAAATCTGGATTGTGGTTTTAGGAACCTTTAGCATAGCTCATTAAGATGAACTTACCCACAATCTTGTACAGACTCTAGATGAATAAAACATGCATTGACATGTTAACAAAGTTTATTTCTATAGCAATTTTGGTTTACTTTAAAACCCTATCACATATGTGAAGAAAGATACTCTAACCTATTGTATCCAGAAACACTCATGACAAATAACATTTGATTAATTTATCATTATCTATTCAAAATGTTACTACTTAAAAAGGGGTCATAAAATACTTTTCTGACATATAAATCAGAAAAATAAAAACTTTTAAATGTATTTTAAAAAGTCTAAACATACCCATAAAAGTGAAAATTAAAGTCATGTATTTATGAGTGATGGAATACCTATGAAATAAAAGACAATTTCAAAAATATCAAAATGTTATATTATGTCGGGCATATAGTATCTTTATCATAAAGACATAAGTATAGAACACTTATCAATTTTTCCTAATATGTCTAATTAAATGTTGAATGAATAATTGAAAGATGTCAATTTTAAGGATTCTGTGAATATTAGCTTGCCCAGTGTTGGTTAGATTGGGAGAAGCCTGTTTTCAGAGAAAGACGATAAATCAGGTTTTGGACATGTTGAGCTAGAGGTACCCAAGGAACACTGAAATGAAGAATTTATACAATATAATTGTGGGAAAGGATGATGGTTGAGAGCACAGGCTTGGGAGCCAGACTGTCGGAATTCAAGTGCTGCCGCTGCCAATTATGCATTGTGCATCCTGGGACAAGTTATATAACCTGTCAATCAATGTCTCAATTTTCCTCATCTATACCTACTTCATAGGGTTGTTATGGAGATTAGATGGACTAACATTTGTAAAGCTCAGAACCTAGAACATTGAAAATACTAAGTATTGTTAAATAAGTATGTGGGATCTGGAACTCTGAAACAAGTTCTGGAATGGAGGCAGGAAATCAAAAGCCACCAGCATATGATGGTAGCTGAAACTCTGAGATAATGCAGGATAATTGACCTGGAGTATCATGCCCAGTGATGGAGGTGGGCCGAAAAGTGGTCATAAAATATTTTGCTGACAGATAAATCAGAGAAATAGAATGTTTTAAATGTATTTTAAAAGTCTAAGCATATCCATAGAAATGAAACTTCCTCCTTCTTAACAGGTCATTTATTGTGTATAAGGACAGAATCTTCAGGAACACTAACATTTAAGGAGTAGCAGCAGCTAGCAGTTTCAGCAAAAGAAACCAACGAAAAGCCATAGGTAGGAGGAAAGTAAGGAGAGAGTATTATCTCAGAAGTCACGAAAGTAAAGAAAGAAAATGGGAATGGTCAACAATGTCAAACGCCACGTAGACACTGTAAAGTGTTACCTAGATTTGGCATTTTGAAAACCAGGGGAGTTATTTTCTGGACTGGGCTCAGTGGGGTGAATGACTGGGGCAAAGAGAGGTTGCTGTGAGTTTGCTAGCAGGAGAGAGGGAAAGGAAATAGAAATAGTGAGTGTGAGCTGTTGAGAAGAACTTGCTAAGAAGAGAAGCAGGATAGCAACTACAGAGGTATATTCGGTCAAGAGAAATATTCATTTTATTTTTTCTCACTTTTTACTTCTGTGAGAGGGACTTGCATGTGGTCTATGAGGAGGGTGATAGTCGAAAAGAAGGAATGTTGCTGATGGAGAAAGTCCTGAAGGAGACAGGAAGGGTGACAGAGCACAGGAAGATAGATTGCTCTGCACAGGAAAAAGAACCTACTTTTTGAAACTGAAGGAAGAAGGGAGGGTGGATACAGATAAGTTTGGGGGTAGGAAACTTAGAGAATTCATATCTCATTGATAACCTGTTTCCTCTGTGCTAGCAAAGACAATTGGTAGCTTACCTTGGGTAGCTGAACTAGAGCACAGATAAATGCTGCTGTTGTTGAAGAGGTAAACAAACTTTGAGGCTAGATTGTCAGGTGGGTCACCCACATACACAGTGATATCGCTGAGGATGCTGGCTGCTGGCAGGGGTTGTAGTGGAAAGTGAGACAGGTACGGATGACAGTATTAAAGAGTGGCAGAGCGTGGCATAGTCAGATGACACAAACTTGGAAGGTTTTACATGAAGGTAGAAACATCGGGTCTTCATGGATATGCTGGTTATTCTCTGTTGGCTCCTTCCCCCATAAAACCAATCTTCACTCCCATTGACACAGTTTGGGGTCCTAGAAGGCTGATGCCTAAGGCCTATGTCACCTGGGTACCCTTCTGACTGACGTATAGGTGGGTTTGGGCCACAGGGAGTCATGAGTAGGAGATTGGAGGGTAAGAGGAAAGACCGGTTGCTGCATTTCTGCATTTCCCTGCTCACTCCTTTATGTCAGAATCAATTCTAGTAGCAACTGAATCTTTCCGGAACTACATCTCCTAGGGAGTAGCCCTTCCCCTGCATCTCACATTCTCACTAGGTTCTGTAGAAATATTTCTTTCCCTTTCCTCTTTAGCTGGAGGAGCAATAATGCCTTCCCATTTTTGCTGATGTCTATATGTCTTAATATCCCTTATTTTACTCCCTAACGCACCTATGTCTCTGTAAGCAATAATTTGTTAAACAGCTTTCATTTAGCCAATACGAGTTCGTTCTCTTGCTTCCTAGGCCCCTCAGTGATACAAGAGGCAGTGAGGAGTTGTGAGAAAGCTTGTATCAGCTAAAGGCTGCAAATACATGATGGATGGGTAACCAGCATCTTCTACTCCTGGGGTTTGCAGGGGAAGTGAAATCAACACGCTGCTCCAGTTAGAGAAAGCCTTTGAACTAAACCAGCCACCATTTGCTAAGGAGTAACCAACTAGACCACAGTTTTAGATTCCTGTCTAACATTTGGGATGAAAGAGGCGGAGGTAAGTTAGAAGTGGTGACTCTAAAAGCAGAAAGACAAGGAAAAGCAAATAGTGCTGCAAGGGTTAAAATTAAAACAAAGAATAGTGACATAACTGAGAAACATAAAGGAATAAGAACTATCAAATATTTGAAGAGA
>CAUYSK010064434.1:0-23183 GCA_963575035.1 Avahi laniger | reverse complement strand
GGAAAATACAAGAGGTGTTATATCACCATTGTTTCTTATATCTGAATAGTACTCCATGGTATACGTATACCACATTTTATTAATCCACTCACGTACTGATGGACACTTGGGTTGTTTCCACATCTTTGCAATTGTGAATTGTGCTGCTATAAACATTTGGGTGCAGGTGTCTTTTTTATAGAGTGTCTTTTGTTCTTTTGGGTAGATGCCCAGGAATGGAATTGCTGGATCGAATGGTGATTCTACTTGTATCTCTTTAAGGTATCTCCATATTGCTTTCCACAGAGGTTGCACTAATTTGCAGTCCCACCAACAGTGCATGAGTGTTCCTATCTCTCCATATCCATGCCAACATTTATTGTTTTGGGACTTTTTTGATAAAGGTCAGTCTCACTGGAGATAAGTGATATCTCATTGTGGTTTTGATTTGCATTTCCCCGATGATTAGAGATGTTGAGCATTTTTTCATATGTTTCTTGGCCATTATTCTGTCTTCTTTTGAAAAGTTTCTCTTCATGTCCTTTGCCCACTTTTTGATAAGGTTGTTTGATTTTTTTCTTGCTGATTTTTCTGAGTTCTAAATAGATTCTAGTTATCAACCCTTTATCGGATGAGTAGCATGCGAAAATTTTCTCCCATTCTGTAGGCTGTCTGTTTGCTCTCGTGACAGTTTCTTTGGCTTGTGCAGAAGCTTTTTAATTTGATCAGGTCCCATTTATTTATTTTGGTTGTTGCTGTGATTGCCTTTGGGGTCTTCTTCATAAATTCTTTGCGTTAGGCCAATGTCTATAAGAGTTTTTCCAACATTTTCTTCTAGAATTCTAATAACTTCACACCTTAGGTTTAAGTCTGTTATCCACTGTGAGTTGATTTTTGTGAGAGGTGAGAGGTGTGGATCCTGTTTCTGTTTTCTACTTGTGGCTATCCAGTTTCCCCAGCACCATTTATTGAATTAGGATTCTTTTCCCCAGTGTATGTTTTTGTCTGCTCATTTTCTTAATGTATTCATTTGAAAAGCAAAGGATTCTAATTTTTTATTTTAATGAAATCCAATGTAACAAGTTATTAATTTTCAGTTTATGCTTTCGATTTCCTATCTAACAAATCTGCTAACCAAGGTCACAAAGATATCTTTTAATATTTTCTTCTTAAAGTTTAATAGTTTACCTTTTATATTTCTGCTTATGATCCATTTTGAGTTAATTTTTGTGTATGATGTGAGGTAAGGGTTGAGTTTCATCTTTTTACATATAGATATCTACTTTTTGAAAAGACTGTATTTTCTCTGTTTAATTACTTTGAAACCTTTGTGAAAAATCAAATGATTAGGCCGGGAGCGGTGGCTCACGCCTGTAATCCTAGCTCTCTGGGAGGCCGAGGCGGGCGGATTGTTTGAGCTCAGGAGTTCGAAACCAGCCTGAGCAAGAGTGAGACCCCGTCTCTACCAAAAATAGAAAAAAATTAATTGGACAGCTAAAAATATATAGAAAAAATTAGCCGGGCATGGTGGCACATGCCTGTAGTCCCAGCTACTCAGGAGGCTAAGGCAGAAGGATCACTTGAGCCCAGGAGTCTGAGGTTGCTGTGAGCTAGGCTGACGCCATGGCACTCACTCTAGCCCGGGCAACACAGTGAGACTCTGCCTTAAAAAAAAAAAAAATCAAATGATTATATATATGTGTGTGTGTGTGTGTGTGTATATGTATGTCTATGTCTATTTCTGAATTCTCTATTCTGTTCAGTTGATTTAAGTGTCTATCTTCACATCAATATTACGCTGCCTTAATGACTTTAGCTTTATAGTTAGTCTTAAATTCAGATTGTGGAAGTTTTATAATTTTGCTCTTTCTCAAAATGGTGTTGGTTATTCTAGATCCTTTTTATTTACATATACATTATAGAATCAACTTGTCAATTTCATAAATCGTGTTGGAATATTGATGAAATTATAGATCAATTTGGGAAAAATTTTTATTTATTTTTCATTTTTTAAATTTTTTTTAAGAGTATGTCAAGTGCAGTAGTGAGAAGGGGGGAAAGAAGTAGAACAACAAGTCCAATCTGTAACTAACTGTGAACAATCAAGTGAGATAACTCACTACCTTCAGACCAGCCAAAATTTGGGGAAAAATTGACAACTTAATAACACTGAGTTTCCAATCTATAAAAATAGCCTTTCTCTTCATTTATTCAGGTCTTCTTTCATTCCTCTCGGCAATGTTTTATATTTACATTTTATCATACAGATATTGAATATGTTTAAATACCTAATCCTAAATATTTCTGATTTTTATGCTTTTATAAATGGCATTTTTATTTTATTTCTGATTGCTAATAGCATAAAAATACACTTGATTTCTGTATATGGCCTTATGTTCTGAGTCCTTGCTAAATTTATTAATTTTCTATACATATGATCATGTAATCTGGATATAGAATTATTTTCTCTTTCTTTCCCTCCTTTTCTTCCTTCCTTCCTTCCTACCTTCCTTTCTTTTTCTTTCTCTCTTTCCTCTCCTCCTGTCTTTCTTTTTGCCTTATTGCACTAGCTAATATCTTCAGTACAATGTTGGAAAAAAATGATGAGTTCCTTTACTTTATTGCTGATCTGAGGAGGAAAGCTTTGGTCTTTGACCATTAATTGGGATTTAAGACATAGGTTTTTTTTGTAGATGCCTTTGATCATATTGAGGAAGTTCTCACCTATTCTTAGTTTGCTGAGAGTTTTTTTTATAAATAAATGTTGAATTTTGTCAAATTTTTGTGCATCTATTAAAATGATTGTGTGTTTTTTCTTTTATAATCTATTGATATGGTGAATTTCATTTATTGATTTTCAAGTGTTAAAACAACTTTTTGCATTCCTGTGATGAACGCTACTTGGCCACGATGTGTTATCTTTTTTATTGCTGGATGTGATTTACCAAAATTTTGTCAAAGATTATTACTTTTATGTCCATGAAGATTATTAATCTGTAGTTTTTCTTGTCTTTTATGGAATTGTCTTTTATGGGTTGGTATTGGCATAACTTTGACCTCAGTTTTGGGAAGTATTCCTTCCTAATCTATTTTCTGTAAGAGATTGCACAGAAATTATATTATTGTTTTTATTAACTATTTAGCTAACTTACCAGTGAAGGTTTTGGGACCTACAATTTTCTTTTTGGAAAAGACTTTAGCTATTTGAAACTCTTTGTGTTATTCATTTCTCCTTATGTGCACTTAACTAGTTGGTATCTTTCATGGAATTTGTTTCTTTTATCTTTACAACAAATTCAATGCCATGGAGTTGTTCATAATATTTCCTTATTATCCTTTCAATACCTGTAGAATCTGTGATAATTTCAATCATTCCATTTCTAAAGAAAGAATGTTTTACCCCTTTTTTTCTGATCAACCTGACTAGAAGTTTATCAATATCATTGCTCTTTTCAAAAATCCAACTTTTAGTTTCATTGGTTCTTTTTTGTTTTCTATTTAATGGATTCTGGATTTGTCTTTATTATTTTATTCCTTCTGCTTATGTTAAGCTTAATTTACTTTTATTTTTCTAGTTTCTTAAGACGTATACCAGGATCATTGATTTAAGACCTTTCTCCATTACTTCTTTTTTAAGAAATGAGTTTCTCTGTCCCCCAGGCTGGAGTGCTGTGGAGCATTCATAGCTCACTGCAGCCTCAGACTCCTGGGCCCAATGGATCCTCCCACCTCTGCCTCCAAAGTAGTTGGGATTAGAGGAGTGAGCCACCACGCCCGGACTGTCCCCTCTTGTAACATAAGCACCTAATGATATAAAGTTCCCCCTAATAAGCTACATCTTACAGATTTTGTTTTATTGTGTTTCCACTTTGACTCAGCTTAAAATACTTTCTAATTTGCCATTTTGATTTCTTCTTTGAACCATGGATTACATAGAAGTCTGTTGACTAATTTTCAAGTATTTAGGATTTTCCAGATATCTTTCTTTTATCAATTTCTAACTCAATCCTATTGCACTCAGAGAAAATACTCTTTATGATTTCAATACTTTTATATTTATTGAGATTTGCTTTACAGCCCAGAATATGGTCTATCTTGATAAATGTTCTGTATTTAGTTGAAAAGAATGTGTGTTTTGCTGTTGTTGGATAGAGTGTTCTATAAATATCAGTTAGATTAAGTTGTTTGATAGCATTGTTTGAATATTCTGTAGCATTTCTGATTTTCTGTCTACTTGTTCTATCAATTTCTGACAACTGAAAGAGTGATGTTTAGATTCTACCTATAATTGTGTATTTATCTATTTCTCCTTTGAGTTCTTCTAGTGTTTGTTTCACGTATTTTAAAATCTGTTATTAGGTGCATATACATTTAGGATTATTATGTCCTCTGGATGAACTGACCTGTTTATCATTAAGGAAATGTTCCTCTTTCCTTGTTATTATTCCTTCTTCTAAATTCTACTTTTTTTGATATTGAGAGCCACTCTAGCTTTTTTTATTTAATAAGTGTTTGCATGGTATAACTTTTTTCATTTTTTTACTTTTAACCTGTTTTTAGATTTTATATGGGTTTCTTGAAAACAGCATATCATTGGATTCTGAATTTTTATCCAATATGACAATCTGCATTTTAATTAAGGGATTTAAACTACTTACATTTAATGTAATTAGCAACATGGTTAAATTTAAATCTACCATATTCCTACTTGTTATTTTTTGTCTCATTCACCCTTTGCTCCTTTTCCTAACTTCTTTTATATTTGGTTTTTTTAATGATCCCATTTTATAATCACTATTGGCTTATTAGCTATGTCTCTTTGTTCCATTATTTCAGTGGTTGCCTCAGGGCTTTCAGTTTGCATCTTTAGCTTATCACAGTCTACTTCGAAATACTGTTATATCCTTAATAAATATAGTGTAAGAATCTTACAACAGTACAATTCCATTTTCTCTCTTGTCCTTTGTGCTATTTTTGTCATGCTTTTTTCTACTACATGTGCTATAACTTCCACAATATATTGTTAGTATTTTTGCTAAGCAGATAATTAGCTTTTAAAGAGATTTTAAAAGTAAGAAAAATATGCCTGTTACATTTCCCATATATTTTCCATTTCTGATGTTCTTCATTCATTTACATAAATCCAAATTTCCCTCTGCTATTGCTTTCCTTCTCCATGATGAACTTTTAAAAGTATTTCTTGAAGTACAGATATGCTAGTGGTAAATTCTTTCAGTTTTTCTGTATCTTTCTTTTTTTACTTTTCATTTTGACAGTCAAAAAAATTCTGGGTTGACATATTTCTTTATTTTAATACTTTAAAGATATCTCTCTACTGTCTTCTGGCTTACATAGCATCTGATAAGAATTCTATCATTCCTAACTTTGTTTCTCTGTGCATAATGTGTCTATATTCTTTGTTGGCTCTTAGGATTTTTTTCTTTATTGGTGATTTTCAACAATTTGATTATGATATTCTTTGTTCTAGTTTTCTTTGTGGTTAATCTGCTGGATTCATTGAGCTTCTTGGATTTATGGGTTTATGGGTTTATGGTTTTCATCAAATTTACAAAAAAATTTGATCAGTTATTTCTTTAAATAATTTTTCTATTCCCACTCCCTTTTTTGGGACTCCAATTAAATGCATATTAGATTGTTTGATAGTGTTCTCTAGGTCACTGCTGATCCATTTTTAAAAATATTTTTTCCTCTGTGTGCTTTGTTTTAGATAGTTTCTATTGCTATGTCTTCAAGTTTACCAATTATTTTTTCTACAGTTGCTAACTTGCTGTTAACCCCATCCAGTACATCTTTTATTTCAGACATTGAAATTCCATTTATTTGAAAAATTTACACAAATACTATTTATTTATTTGTTTATGTCTTCCATTTCTCTCCTCATAATATCCATGTTTTCTTAAACATGTGAAGCATATTTTATAATAGCTCTTTTAACATCCTTATTTCCTAGTTCCATTATTTCTGTTTGTGTGTTTGCTGATTGACTTTTTTCCTTGTTATGGATCATATATTTTGCATTTTTACATGTCTGATAGTTTCGGGGCTATTATGGTTTTATGTTGCTTATTGTTGGATTTCTTATATTCCTTTAAATAATGCTGAATTTTGTTTTTATGTATAATTGGGTAATTTGAAATCAGTTGGATCATGTTGCTTATTGTTAGATTTCTTATATTCTTTTAAATAATGCTGAATTTTATTTTTATGTATAATTGGGTAATTTGAAATCAGTTGGATCATTTCAAGTCTTGCTCTTAAACTTCATTAGGATAGGACCCAGTCAGACTATAGTCTAGCACCAACTTTGCCCTGCTTCTTAGGATTCCACTTAATGCTCATGTATTAGGTCTTTCTACTTGGGCTGTCATGAACACAACAAACTATTGCCAGCCCTGTGTGAGATCCTGGAATTTGTCTGCCTACTGATTTCCGATGTTTTTTTACTCAGCCTTAGGTAGTTTCCTCTCATGTATGTATAGATTAGTAATCAATGAAAGACTCGGGGAACGCCCGACCCCCATATATCCCTAGAGCCCTCTCTCAGAGCCAGTCCCTCCTCTTCAGTATCTGCCCCGCAATTTCTAGCCGGTGGCCTCCCTGAACTCTAATCTCTGTCTCCTCCTCTCAGTGAGACAGCTTAGCTCTGTTAGGATAACTCCTTCTGCACTGAAGCCTAGAAACTGTCTCCAGGCACAGGAAGATGGTTCAATTACATAGGTCCCTCTTTTTCTCTCTTTTGTTCTTTCTTTCATTGCTGTTGTTGGTTGTTTGTCTATTTTTCTCTGAGATCCCAGGACTGGACTGCTTGTTGTCCAATGACTGAAAACTATTGTCTCATATATTTTGTCTAGATGAAAAATTAAATCTGGTCTCTCTTACTCTGTCTTGGCCAGAATTAGAAATTCCTATCAGTTTTAATATGAGTTTTTCTTACCATAAGTGAGGTTGAATATCTCGTCACGTATTTAAGAAAAGACTTTAATAATTCTGTCTGTCTCTGTGAATGTGTTCATATCCTTCATCCGTTTTTATTGTGTTGTGGGTTCTTTCATCATTTTCAATAACATCGTTTAATTCTAGAATTCTGCTTCACTGATTCCATAGTTCCAAAAATAGTTTTCTTATCCATTGATATTTCAATAGCTTTTCCTAAAATAATTTTCAGTGCTATTCTACTGATGTGTTAAAGATTCTTCATCTCATTTTTACATTTGCATATTTTTATACTTCCAGCATAAACATCAATTAAACGAATATTTCTTAAGTATCTAGGGCCCTCATATAAGTATTTGCAAAGAAGAGGTAAACCAAGGAAAAGATACATTTTATGATCTTAAAAGAGTTTATTATATCGGTGGGGAGAAAGAAAAATATACGGATGTATACAAAGTTGGTGGTGGGAGGGAGACAAAGTCAAAATTACAAAATGGACTAAGATTTGTCATGAAATTCTTCTTGGAAGAGGTGAATCTTGTGCAAAATTTGAGCAAAGTAATAAAATCTAAATATGTTGGGAGAAAGCAGGTGAGGTGGGCTTTCCAGGGTCAACTGAAAAAGCAGAATAGGAAAGAGAAGTGGAAATGGGAGGAAATAGCCAGAGAGGTGAGCTCTATGGGGCAGCAGCCTCCACTCAGATGCCACTTACATCCTGTCCATTAATTAGAAGATGGTGAGGATCCTGAGACACAGCTGTTACTGCTTTCATTCCTGAGTTCCCACCTGCTCAGCTGAGTAGAAAGTCCTGCCTCCCCCAGCCCCAGCAACGGACAGGTTCCTTCCACTAATATGCTTGAAAATCGCCCACAGTGCTTCCTCTTCTCTCTAGGGCCAGTTCCCAATACTCTCAATGCGCTCCGGAGCTGGGACTTGGACATCTCCTCCTGAAGCTGGAAATATACCAGAGAACTTCTCAGAGAAGTTAGAGCCTCCCATGTGGCACTTGACCTGACTTCTCCTTTCTGAACATGCCTGTCGCCTTTCCCGCTGCTCTCCAGAAGGAACACGGGAGGCCCTCTTTCCCAGCTCTCTGGAAAATGTCAGGAAGTGGAAATGCATGGCCCTCTATTTCAAGTTCACATGTCTGCTAAGAGTTCTCAAGCATGAGAGTCTTGCGGGGCTTATATTCTAAAGGGGGAGACAGAAAATAGACAACTAAACCAACAATAATATAATAACAGGTAGTGATAAGTACTATGGAAAACATAAAGCAGTATAGACCAGCAGGAAAACAGCAGTCCAACAAATAGCAGTTCAGAATTTAATATGGGGATTTAGTAACAATGTTGTTAGAAATACTTAAAGAGCAAAAAGCTGACAATAAGGCAACCCAGAGATTTGCAATTGCTGGTCTGGATAAAGAACAAAGGAAAGAAATGGTATCATTGAAGCCTGGAACCCAAGGCAACTTTGCAGATGCTGGAACCATGGAGGAGTCGTGGCCATATCTGGAGATGCCGCCGAATGGAGCAAAGAAAGGAGAAATCTCCTGGATTTTTCCCATTTCCTTACTCCTCTCCTCTGCCAAAAGAATAATGTCTCTCATTGACCAAACTTAGCAGAAGGCAATTGGCAAAGGAGGCTGGGAGATGTAATTTGCAGGGATCAGTCTTCACTGTACAGAGGGAGTGGAGGAAGGTGGGACATGGGTCCCAGATGAAACTGACAACCCTGGCCTCTGAGAGAGGGATTCCAAATGACAGGGGAAGGGTGGGGACTATTTTAGAGAGGATGGTTAGGAAAGATACATGAGGAGGTGACATTTGAGCAGACACCTAAATGAAGTGAGAGAGTCTAAGTCATTCGAAGATCCAGGGAACAGTGCCCTAGGCAGAGGGAAGAGCCAATGCAAAGACTCAGAAGGAAGCTAGCCAGACATGTTCAAGGAGTAGACAGAAGGTCAGCGTGGGTTGGGCAGGATGAGCAAAGGGTAAAACAGAAGGATAGGAGGCCAGAGCATGCAGCGCCTTCTAGGACACGGCCAGGAACTTGGAGTTGGTGATAAATGCAATGGGAAATCATGGAATGTTTTGCATAGAAGAGTGATGTGCACCAATCAATATTTTTAAAAGATTCTATTCATCTTGAAAATGCAAGTAACTTCAGCTGCTGAATACACACATGTTCCCACAAATCTCTATGTCTTTCCCTGCAACCTTGCCCCTGGGCCATCGAAGTAACGCTGTAGAGCCAGGGTTCAAGGCCCAGAGTCTGGGGCAATTCCTCCTTGAGCATGCTCTCATCTTTGGAAATGACTGATTGTGGTGATGGGAAGATAACTTCTGACAGCTTGTCTGTGCATCAAGACCACATCCCTGGCAGATTCCAAGGTTATTTCTGACACTAACTAGTCCACTACATTAGCCAGGGGTCTGACTCTCCCTATCAAGAAATAAAGTCATTTGTAAAAAAATTCTTTATAGTTTATAAGAAGCTTATAAGCCAATGTCCAAAGCCCTCCTTCCTTAGCCACTTCTCTGCAAACTTTGTTATAATTATGGCCCTAGACTCCTCATACAGAATCCCTTAACTTGTCCGGTTCTGCCTACAGACCAGCCCCAAAGAGCACATCTTCTATTAGTCACATCCTGAATTGTTAAAAGCAGAACATCCCGTGAGACCCTTCTGGGACTTGCAAACCTGGGTACAGCATAATCACAGTCTGGGCATAGTATTAATTTTTCCAGAGCAGCTCTATCTCCACTGTCACCTGTCAAACCATGTGGATAGAAGCAGACTTGAGAGGACAGTGACGGAACTGTCTGGGTTGTATTGGGCACTCTGTTAGTTGGGTCAGGTCTGTGAAAAGGTCAGAAATGTCTTAATGAAGAATACAAAGTCTTGGGGAGGGGAAATGCCAGGTAGTTTTGTTCCCACAGGAATTCCAGCTACTAGGATTCATTCGCTCTGTTCTTTACAGAAAGTTAGTTGGAATAAAAATACGAAGAGGTCTCATGTATCACAAAAGATTATTCTCATGATTTTCTTCAACACTGAACAATATAAAATCCATGCTTAGAGCCACACAAAAGTGAGTCAGATGTGGTCCTTGGGCCTGAGTTTGCCAACCCCTGCTCCAGAGTGGAGTCTAGCAGTTGACAAATCTTCCCCCATAGACAAAGCTTCCAGTGGCTTGTTTAAGTGTGAATGGAAAACCAAAGATCACTAGATAGTTGAGGAAAGTTTCTAACAGGGGAGTCAGAAACCAAAATAAAGAAATAGCAAAAAGAGGAAGTTATGGGGAACAAAACCAATGCTGGCAGCAGGAAGAAACCTGCCCCAAAGCACTTTGATTCTAAAAGGGACCCATGAGATGAAAAAGGAGGAGTGTCAGACACAAAGGATCCAGAAACAGAATACCATCTGGTCATTCCATTCCAACACCAGAAGCTAGAAAACAATGGAGCAATGACTTCAAAGTGTTGAGCACAAATGATTTCCAACCTAGAATAGGTAGCAGGCCTTGAGAGTAACCAGACTACACTGGAACACGAATACGTATCAGTACCAAGGGCCTCTGCTTTTCATGGAGATTTAGGGATGAATTAGTGGTATGTATATAGATAACTAAGCTAACAAAAGCCTGACAATTATTAACAGGAAATGCAAGAAGTCGAACAGGAAAGGAAATATAATAATAGTATACCAAATGACTCAGCTGTGACTATAAATCATATTCAGAACAAGATAAACACTGAATTTTGATCTAGCTGAAATTACGGTATGGTTCCTATTAGGAAGACGGGGTAGGACTGAGAAGGGGGAGGTGTTCAGGAGAGCTAAATTCTCATCTTCCATGGTAAATAGGAAGTCAGAAGATACTAACTAAAACAGAAAAATCACATAAAAGCAGTTTAAATATGCAATTTTGAAATATAGAGAGAATGCCTAAAAAACAACTAAAAGAATTGAAAGTGGTTACTGCTAGAGACAGAGAATGGAGGTTGAGGAAGAGACCAACTCTTTGTTATTTGTGTGAAATATTAGTTTGGGATATGTTAAAGTTGACAATCACATGAAATATTCAGCTGTAATATGAGGAAATAACTTCCCAGAACTGGATTTTAATGGTGACCAGCTTCTCTGATTTTCATAAGAAAATCACCGTGATAGGCATAGTTTTCTACACACACACACACACACACACACACACACACGCACACGCACACACACACACAAAGTCATATTTGAATCTAATTTTGGAAAACCCCTCCTGTGAGATTAAATTTCCTGAGTAGCAAGGTGAGTCACTTTATTGTTACTCAAAGATGACTATTTAAATCTTATACCCTAGGGTTGTTCAGTGCACAACCTACACAATGCTCCATATTTACAAACTATTAATATAAGATAAAATCCAGAAGAAGTAGCACTGATTTGCTGAAAATGTATTCATCTTTTTACTGAACAAGTTGTTACCGTTTTCATTTTATTTAGCAAATTATTTTAGAATAAGCCTACGACTAATGAATGGAAACATTTACATATACTCCAAACCCAGCTAGACTCCAACCTTCCCTAAAGTGTCCATGTGGAGAGAAGCAGTATTTGTGGCAAACAGCAGCCTTCTCAGAAGCGCTTTCTGGGGACATTTTCCAATAGAGGCCCTCGCCCCTTCTCTCCAATGCTCTGTGTTTACACCTGAATCACATCAAGGTAGCCAGATGCCGAGTCTCTGAGGACCAGCACAGACAGAACAGTGGACGCATATTTATGTCAAAATAGGAAAGCAAACAAAAGCAAAGAAGTTACTTAGTCAAAAAACCTGGGGTAGAAAAACAGCCATATGAAAAGCAACAAACAAAGCAATTCAAAGCACCCTGCTGATGTCTTCCCAAAGTCAGCAGATGCCCCAACACAAGTTGCAACACCTTTGATCAGAGACTGAGAGAACAGAAAGTGGCATTGAGGTCAAAGCTGAGGTTTTTCTGCAAATTTTACTTTGTTTCCTGCCGCCCTGACTCTAGTCCCCCAGCTAGCAGGGGGGCCGTGTGGCTCCTGGGGCCCTCCCAACAGAGGAACACAAAGCCAACCCGCAGACTGCGTGGACTACGTATGTCGGCAGCTTAACAGGTACCAGCCTGCCAGGTTTTATTACTTCTTACACAAACAATTCGAAATACCACAACTTCTGGGGAAGTGATAAGCTTCGGTTGGTTAGCTTGGTTAGCATTCCTTTCCCTTCTTTCTTGAAAGCCTTTTCCACCAGGTCTTGGGCTTTCTGGGCTGGGCTCTGCATTAAGGCCCTTAACAAACAAAGGTTCTTTTTTGTTATACAATTAACTAGACAGTGTCTTTTTGTTAGGTGCTTCTTAATACATATATTATTATCTTAGCTGAATTATCCAGTGAATTTTAGCACCTAGAAGAGACTTTGTTTTATGTCTTCCTAAATCTACCAGATCAACTGTTTGTTCTGAATGTACTAGACACATACAGTTAAGCAATTCACCTGGTCTCATCTGAGTTTCGTGGTTGTACTAGTGTGTTATTGTGCTTAAGTGGCATGACAGCTTAGCCAAGAATGTGAAAAGGCAGTGTGTAGGCATAGTTTTACACACACACACACACACACACACACACACACACACAGAGTCATGTGCACTCCTGCAATACTTGCTGAAGCACATGAGATTCTTGTATTGAAGCAGATATTTTAAAAACAGCCCTTCATTGAAAATGAGTCTTTTTTATTAACAAACAGCATAATTAATTTAGAATACTGTAACGATTACTGTCAGAAATGCCAATTGTGTTAAACTAAGAGGACTAGATAGTGCCAACTGAAGACTTAAATAGGCTCTCAAAGAAAGACCTGAGTTAGTATGAAAGGACACAGCTAAGTTTATTCTGCTAAAAGATATTTGGGAATGTCCTGGCAATTGACTAACTTTTGGTGTCACTTAGAAACAGGCTCAACTCTAGCTCAGGTGACAGAGACCCTATCATCAAAAAAAGAAAAAAGAAAAGAAAAGAAACAGGCTCAATTTCTTCTTTTATCAAATGGCAAAAGCTCTTCCTACCAGCCTAATGAGACAGTGGTAAAGATTTATATCCAGGAAGCTATTGAATTCCCTTTAAAGTGCCAATTGTGAATTTTAAACTAAAAGATACACAAATATAAACCATTGAACTAATTCTGCTAGAGCAGAGGCTATGCTGATGATAGTAGACATTATCCAAATAACACTAAATATATCTGTTCATTTGGACTATACATATACTAACAATCATTGCTCAGATTATTAAATGAATTTCCTCTTTTAGATTAGTGTTTCTCCAAATTGGGCAAAATCACCCAGGAACTTTTAAAAACCACAGATTGCCTAGCCTTACTCTAGATAGCAATGTCTAGGAGTGAAGTCTGTGTGTATTTTTTAAAAGAGCTTTAATGATTCTAAGCCAGATTTGGAGTCACTGTCTTAGAAGGGCAAGATAACTGCCTTTTCATTTGTCATGTCTGGTTACTTTGCTTGTCTTAAAAAATAAATATATCCATCTTTTGGTGATTAGTAATGTATATGGTTGAGTCAGTCCATTTTTCACATAAAACAATTTCCTAAATTGGAATATTGGAGAGACCCATTAATATGTTCACATCCCTGCAACTTTGCATTGAAGACTACTCTCTTGGTCTCTCTGTTCAGCTCCAATCTACTACATTTAATTTACCATACAGACATAAGGAGATTGGGTAAATGCTTTGAAAATCCATTGGTACATTTAATGTAGCCTTGTTAATAACTTTGTGGCTGGATATCTGATAGACTACTTTATAGGCTTTTCCTACTTTTATTTTCCACTTTCTCCTTCCCCAGTTTATCCATATCGAGCTCTCCTCTCTTGTGTGTGGCTTTATTGTCTCAGGGGTGGAAAAACAGAGGAAGGCTTGCTCTCTGCTGTTTTTAAATGTCTAATCCCTTAGGAGGATTTATAAGACTTGAAGAAAAGGTAAGAGCGGACGTAAATTTTGAAAGAAAGAACAAAGTAATTTGGAAAAGCAGGCAGGAGAAAGGGGATACCCCCCAAAATATTAAAAATTCTCCCTGGGCTAGGAAAGGAAGTGAGGAAGGCTTAGGTCTCCTGTGCAGTAGCTCAGGGTGTGTCAGAGCCTTAAAGGCAGCTGCTTGATATTCCAGGCAAAGAGATCAGAGGTTCTTGAGATTCCCATTCCTAAAATGTACCTGAGTCTTAAGTATGATATACAAACAGCGAGAACCTCCAGGCCTGAGGGGTCACGTCAACAGGGACAATGGTCTGCTCAGTATTGTCTATGTGGCCAGAAGAGCAGAGATCAGATGCCCTGCCACCCGACCCCTGGCACCTTGAGTGGTATAAGGTCTTCTATTGGTTTGCTATGACTGCCATTACACAGTACCACTAACTGGGTAGCTTAGAACAACAGACATTTATTATCTCACAGTTCTAGAGGCTAGAAATCTGAGATCCAGGTATTGGCAAGGCCATGTTCCTCTGAAACTTTAAGGGAGAACCCTTGTCCTACCTTCTGGTGATGCTGGCAATCCTTCGCATTTCTTGGGTTGTAGATGCATCATTCTAATCTCTGTCCCTATTGTGACATGGATGTCTTCTCTCTTTGTGTTTCACTCCTCTTCTTATAAGGACACCAGTCATACTGGATTAAGGACCCACACTACTCCATTATAACCTCATCTTAACTAGTTCTTTCTACAATGGCCCTATTTCCAAGTAAGTTCACATTCTGAAGTACTGTAGGTGATGACTTCAACATACCTTCTTGGGGGAAACAATTTATCCATGGTAGGGCCTAACACTTTAACCTGATGCCAGAATGAGAAGGAGCCTCAAGAATTCCTCAGGTGAAATTTTCCACATGCTGGTAAGATCAGGACTTGGACTTGGGTATCATATTAAACTAATTGAGAGAAAGTAAAAAGGGGAATAAAAAATATATCTTGCACACTTGAGTTTGTAGACTGAAAATTATGTGCACTATAATTTTCATTCAAATGTTTAATATGGATATGAGGTGCTTAATATTTTAACAATCTGTTGTGTGCAATAAATCTGTACTGCTCTGCAACAGCTTCCTATCCTCGCCCTCCATGTTTATGTTTAGCACTATAAGTACCTATGAAATAGGAAATAAATGAATAAATAAATGTATCAAGGAGTCCAACAGAAAATATACAACTTACTGGATACTAATACAACATGATATTTTTCTTTGAAGATATCAAAACTACTTATAATAAAGTAAGTTTCTTTTATTTCTGAATGTCATGTTACTATAAAAATCATTTCAGTTAAAGAAACGTAGCTTCATTTATGTTCCTCTTTACAATTTTCATAATTACTTTTACCATAATTTATTTGGGTTTTTTTTTCTTCTTCAAAAAGTAGTTCACAGGGGAGTTGCAGTCTCTCCAAAAATTTTAATGCAGGCACAACATTTAAAGCTCATTTGATTAAAATCATTCCTTAGAACAGTGGCTTTTTGAAAAGGTTAATTTTCTTCTAATGTAGTCAAATTTATAAATCAGAACACTAGTGCTCCAGTAGCTATATTTATTTCAGAAATGTCAACCAAAAATTCAGACCCTTATAACCAACTAGGAAAATAATAGTTACAGAACCCAAGTCACTCTTGAATTATGGCAAAAAGACCTTACATATTACATAGAAACATTTTTAAAAGATGCAACTCAGATTTAACTAACATAACATATTTAGTGGCCTTGTTTCATGAGTAAAAATAGGCAAGCTTTCCTCTGTGTCCTCATCTTTTTGAGGAAGAAACATAAGGATAAAGTTAGATGTTTGCATTGTTGGGTTTGAGCTTCACTACAAGGGGCATTTAAAGCTTTCTCATAGCTCATGAATTCATAATAAAAGATTTATTTTTTAAAAAATACTGCATGTGTGTGTGCACACATGTATGTGTGTATGTGTTTGAAAAAATATTTGAGTTAACATCAATCCAAGAATCACAAACTCCTTGATCTCTAGCCATGAAGGAGTAACATCATCTTTAATGTTACTGTAAAAGATTTCCAGCTCTTCAAAAATAATTCAAGGCCATTAAGCTAGTTTTAAAAATTAAATTCTTGTTTCTGAAATCATAAATATATAAGGCAAAGATGGAAACTATAGCCCACAAATAGATGTGGTTTTAATTTTTAATATCTGCTCAATTCATTTCCATCCCACCACTTTCTTCCACATGTTTTAGTATCATTATGTTAGGATTTGAAATACTTTAGAATCACAGAAAGGTAAGTTTGAGGAATTCATTCATTCTATCCCTCCTTCTTCAAGATGAACTCTTAAATCATCCTTAGATACTGAGGTTAGAAAGCTTTCTAAACTATTCTGTATGGATGTTTTCTTTTGAGAGTGCAGAGTTCTGGGGGGACCGGGAAAGCATAGTTCGAGAGTCTTAACACAATTCCCTGCCTCCCAAATGTTGACTGGACAAGGAGGAGTCCACAAATATTTGACCTCATTCTTGACAGAACACCAGAAGAAATGGCAGGACCCTAGCCTTGACCTAATTCTACTTGATTTTAGAAAAATGGAAAGGATTGAAAGAGAAAATACTTAGTGTTTTCATAGAAAAATATGATGGTGCTAAATTAGAGAAGAGTTCCAAAATAACTAAATTATTATATGAGTTTTGATGATCAAGGTCATCTTCTTCAGCAAAGCAAAGAGACTCTAGAACCAAGTTTAAAAAAATTCTTCTTTGCTCCAATCTTGTACTGTTCAATGACTGTGAACTTTATTAAATGACTAATTCAGAGAACAGAAAACTCTAATGAAGATCTCAGGTATAAAGAAGATGGTTGTGGCTAGTATCTTATTCCTACTGTGAAGATAAATGAAGAATAATCCATATTTAGAATTCTTTCATTTTTTATCTAAATCTGCAACTTTTTTGAAATAAACTTTTAAAAAAAATTTTTTTACATGGCTATATAAAAGTTTTGAAATTGGGACTATGAGGGAAAAATTGAAAATGGACTTATAATTAGACATCTATCTATTTAATGAACAGATATATTAGACACTAATAACTCCTAGATACTATGCTGTGTGTTGGGCATACAAAAATGAAAACAGAGACCTGTCATCAGAATGCTTGAAATTTAGTAGAAATTGGCAATAAAAAGGAATAAAATTCTAATAACTATTAATACTACAAAATGGGTGAAACTAAAAACATTATATTAAGTGAAAGAAACTAGTCACACAAGACCATAGATGGTATGATTTCGTTTATATAAAATGTCCAGAATAAGCAAGTCTATAGAGACAGAAAATAGATAAATGGATGCAGGGAAAGGAGAGAAGAGAAAATGGGAAATTTCTGCTAATGGATACTTGGTTTTGTTTGGGGATGATAAAACAGGTTGTGATGGCTGCACACTTCTGTGAATATATTTTTTAAATTGGAATTATAAACTTAGATAAATCTTATGTGTTTAAATTATGTCTCAATAAAGATGCTAAAAAAATTAATAGAGACAGACATATTCTTAAAATGGCATAAATGGCATGATTAGCTCTGTGTGAAAAATGATGAAAAGAGGGATAGCATGCACTGAGAAAGGGTCAATTAATTTCAAACACAAGGCAGGAAGAAGAAGCATGTGAGACTAATAGTCCCTAAATAGTCAGTACATGGTTATCCCAGAACATTTCTCTGTGATTTACTAAAAAATGAACTCTACACAATAATATAATTCCATTTCAGAACTAATAGGACACTGTGGACTCCCAGGTAAACATGGAAGATTGTTTAATTAATTCATACAATTATCCCCAACAATTCCAAAAATTAAAGTTAAATATGTTTTAAAAGGTTAAAAAGTCACCAAGTCAAAGAAAAGACAAGAAATCATAACAATGGAAAACAAATTGTTGGAATTACCATGAGCAAAATTGAAAGATGGAATATAATGGAGCAATGCTTTCAAAATTTTGACAAACAATGATTTCCAAATTAGAGTTCTATACCCAGCCAACCTATCACTCAACTTTGAAGCTCAAGAAAGACATGTTGAAAATGTATTCTCATGAACCCCTTCCCAGGAAGCTAATAAAGGATATCTTCAAAAAAACGAAATAAATAAGCAAACCAAAGCAAATGAATAAATCACAAAAGAGGAAAACACAGGATCTAACTCAAGAGAAAGGTAAAGGGATTTCTCATGATGACAGCTGTTCAAGAAACTTAGAGAGCTGTCTCCAGATTGAAACATGAGAATCAAGAATTAAAAGAGAGAGTCCCTGAGGGTGGAGGTGTGGTCAGCGATGAAATTGAGAGATTATTTAATATGTTCAACAATACTGAGAAGAATTTTATAATTTTTAAATTGAGGTAAAAACACAGCCAATTTTTTAAATGACAAAATGAGACATTAGTAACTATAAGAAAAACAGAAAATTGTATAATAAATAAATTGTAATTATAATACACCACTAAGTGAATGATGAACAATGTTTATATAAGTATAGTAATATAAACATGGAGTATTTACTTTATCAAAGATTATAATAATTATTTTAAGAAGAAGAAGATGGGAAGTAGCAGAGGTTGGGAGTAATAAGAGATTTGCAAGAATCAAAGTGTCAAGAAGTGTTATTTAGAAATATTGAGTTAAGTAGCTCAACAAACACCTACGCAACTTGAATGTGGTTGCCCCTGGGTAATGAAACTCAGGGAGGTGGGGAGTAAGAGACTAGCAATTTTTAGCATATCTTGTAATAGTATTTGACATTTTTAACTTTTTGACATGTATCTTTCATAAAAAAATAATTTTTGAAAAAATATATACAGCACTGAAAATACTGCCGAGTCAAGAACGTGTTGAGTGCAGTGACATATTTTATTCTTCTTTGAGCTTCCCCACAGAACTGAAACAGTGCCTTGAACATATTATATTAGGAGCTCAGTAAGCATATGCTATTTAATAATTACCACTTGAGAGTTAGGTCAGTGGATTCGGCAATGGTTCCTGAGGAATATGATCTGCAACCTAATTTTTTCCTTCTGAAAAGGACCTAGAATTCATAGCATGTTGTGCTGTCCTTTGTCTTAATACTGAAAAGAGTGGATGGCAACCAGGGGAAAACAGGGCTATTTGTATCTGCTATATAATGTCTGGCACACTGCAGGTGTTCAGTTAAACAATACTTTCCATTAGCAAGTCTAGTAAACTGATAATATGAACTGGGTACTTTTACTTTTTATACTTTTTATGCTCTCTAGAGCTTTGTATTCTGTTTCCAAGACTTTCAAAAGGATTCTCTTCTTTTTACAAAATCAATCAATTTAAGATATATTTGTAAGAGGTATCAGGGATGGCAAATACATGGGGCTCATGTCACCTCCTTCCCACCACCGTTACCCAAGGCAGTATTTCTACCTAAATGGGAGAGCCTTGGATAAATTTTTAAGGAAAAAAAGGTAATCAACAATATTAAATACCCCAGAGAGATTTAATGGGGTAGTAACTGAGAAAAACAACACAGAACTGGTATAAAAGCACAGAAAAAAAAAATCATTTCAAGTGTCTGGTGGAAGTGGAAACCGCATGGCAAAGGCCTAGTATGAGGATAGATGATGAAGAAATTAACACAACCAATATATTATTCCTGCTCAGGAATTTGGCAGTGAAAGGTGGTTGTTTTAATGCAGTGGCTTGAAAAGGCAATGAGGTGAAGCAAAGATTTGTATTCCAAGGTAGGGAAAAACCTAGCCATGGTTAAAGGCAGAAAATAGTAGGTTTTGTCATGAAGTCAATCTTAACCATAAAGAATATACCTCAAAATACTGAGAAACCCATTAAACTTATCTCTGCAAATGTAGTAGTCAGCCAACACATTATTGCTTCCAGACAACCCTGGGCCTAAAGCCAGGTAAAGTACATCTTATTAAGATCAGTAGGAGGTGATGCGCCTCCAACTCCTCGCCACTCTTCTGGGAGCGAGACGCTGGCCAGGAGGCGCATTTTGAACGCTCCGAGGAGGTGGCTGGTTCCGCCAGCTCAGGATCGAGGCCAGGAAGCTTACTCCTGGGATTGGAGCAAGGGCAGTCAGGAAATGAGCATCAGGGGGTGGGGCGGGAGAGGAATCAAAGGGAACACTCAAGAGGCAGACGTTTCACAGACGTTTCAGTGGGTGTTTATGTCATCACGTGGCAAATCTCATGGCAGAGTCAGGCCCCGGGGATTCTGAGGTGGCAGTCTGTCTCCACTGAACAGGCAAGGGACTGCCTTGCATGACAAAGAGCTCCACTATCAATGCATCTTATACCCATTAAACCAGTGGAAACTAAAGGACACAGGCTTATAATTAACCTGAGGTGCCGATAGGTACGCAGGCTAGGGTTCTCCAGCTGCACAGACCTCCTACACACCTGCGAGGTAAAAGGGGCAGCAGATTTGCATTTCTCCTGGATCAGTGCTAGAACTGAAGGAATTTGGAAAAATCAATTTCATACTCTGAAGTTCCCAGTGTGACATTAGCAGAAGTGAGAACAGAATTCGGCATCCTTGCTTCCCCTGCTAGAGATTTTCTCATTAGCTGTGCTAACTCTCTGCTCTCTCTAATGAGTGACCCCTGGTGCAACCAATTTGGGTATTTGACATTTATTGTATTTTCAATTTGAATCAAAAGCTCCTAATCCAGTGTCAAATCCTTAGGCAATAAGTTTGTCCTTTCTAAGCAGCATAGGTAAAAACCCTCACCTTCTTTAAATGCCCAGAGCTAACAATTAACTTTCTATCTTTATTTCTACATCAAATCTGCCAAACAGAAAAATCAAAAACACCCTCCGTGGACCACAAAATTCAAAAGCTGAAAAGTATCTCAAGAATTAATCTTGAAGCCCTATTCTTTGGCTGGCACGTTAAAAACCGAATTTGCATAAATCTATAGCAGTCAGCCCTCTCTTGTTTGTGAGGATAAAAGAGGTCTTTATGCACTGAAGGAGAGGGGCTGGCCATGCCCTTACTAAGTCATAAAAAGTGGTACAAGGAGGAGAGTAACAGAGTGCCGTTAACTAGGAGCCTGGAGGAAATCCTAAAAGAAACTACCCAGGGGTTAAGAAGGGAGTGAAAAAAGGTTAAGACTACTACCCCTGGCATATAGACCTATAGACACAATCTAACCATCAGCAGGAGGGACAAGGGAAAAGAAGGTTGAAGTTCAGATGGGAAGTTATCTGGGATTTAGTGAGCCTGGTCTGGGATAAAGACCCCGTGAATTTCCCCTCATGTTTCACTAACTCCCTCCACCCCATATGACAAGGCTGACAGGTGCCCATAAAGCCTGACAATGGCATCTCTGCTGATTGGTTGATGTCATGTTATACCTAATTCAATATTTTAATATCGCTCCTGGATATATCCAAAATTACCCATCATTGACTCTTAAAAGCTGAACTCAATATCTTCCTTCCTAAATATATGCCTTCTTATGGGCTTTCTTTTCTCCGTGCCACCATGTTCCTAATCACTCAGTAAACCTCAGTTAGCTTTTGACTCCTGCCCCACATTTGTCTACCTTCCCCCCAAATTCAAGCTGTTCCTGAATCCAATGGAATCCATCTGACATACATCAAGGTTCTACAGGGAACCACCAGTCATATTCTAGAGAGAAGGGAAGATCAAACTAGGCATTACTCATGCCCACTGGTGGGTGGCTAGAGAGAGGAACAAACGCAAGGGGAGGTATACCTACTGGTAGCTCAGCCTAGTGAACAAGGATGTGTGGAGTACTCCAGCTGTAGACCAGGTAGTCTGTGGATTGGGGGTGGGTAGGTCTAGGAGTTGAGTCATTGGGTGTCTAGAGCTGGTGAAACTTGGAAGTTGTCACATGGTTGGGCACATGGTTCATGTTTGGTCTATGGACAAGTGATAGGGCTGACACTGGCCTAGAGTTCAGCCAGGGTACCAACAGCGGTGGGGAAAAGGAGCAATAAGACAACATAGACCAACAACTTTTGAATATGACTGGGTTACTGAGCAGTTAGTGCAAGAGAAACTTGGGAACAGAGATGAAGGCAGGAGGGCAGCTGTAAAAACTATGTTATGAGGCAGTGCAGATAGGGCCCCAGAATAAGGCAGAAGCTTTATCAGAACTTAACCATTCAAGAAATATTTACCAACTACCTACCGTGGGTCCTCACAGTGGATATTGGGAAAGAATTTAATCAAATTTAATTTGATTTAATTTAATTTAATTCAGTGTGATGAGTGCCAAATCCACACAAGATTCAGAAAAGCCCAAAGGAGGGGGTGGTCCACTCTACTACATGGAGGTGTTACATGAGGCCACATAAAGGAGAGGATGGTCAGCCAGGTTCTGGAAGCATGAGTAAGCCCTAGCAATGAAGGGAAGTGACCTTAGATCGAGGGTGGAGCAAAGCTGCTGAGGATGGGCTGCCTGGAGAGCTGCAAGTGTTCGCGCCCATAGCATTGGCAGCGAGGGTGGCAGAGGCTGTGGTGTGATGGGTGAGTGCCTCCAGTCTCTGGCTGGAAGTGGCCCTGCATATCCAAACAGGGCTGAGCTCAAAGATCAAATCTGAGTGAGGTGGAGAGCAATGCGAGATGTATTTGAGATACATCAGGCTTGACACTTCTGCACCTGTCTCCCTGCATTCTCCAGGACACTACTCTAATTCGTACCACCAAAACCTTTTAAGCTTATCTAAACTTCCGCAATGATTCTTTAACCGATTTCCCCAGTTAGACTCCTCCACTTCCTTCCACTCTGCCCCACACACAAGTGCTTGCGGAATCTCCCTAAAGCACAACTTTGAACATGCTGTTCCCCTGAAAAAAATCCTTTCAATGGATTTAAAGGATCCTTATCTTGGGAGAATCAAGATTCTTTTTTTTTTTTTATTTCAGCATAATATGAGGGTACAGATGTTTAGGTTACGTGTGTTGCCCTTCCCCTCCTCCCCCCCTCAGTCCAGGTTTCAAATATGTCCATCCCATTGCGTGGTGCACCTTGCACTCTTTGTGTACACATGTACCCGTCCCCTCCTCCCTCCTCCCCCCTCCCCCCTGCCCAATATCTAATAGATGTAATTCTTATATATGTACTTATGAGTTGATCCGTTAATACCAATTTGATGGTGAGTACATGTGGTGCTTATTTTTCCATTCTTGGGATACCTCGCTTAGTAGAAT
>CAUYSK010064433.1:0-20124 GCA_963575035.1 Avahi laniger | reverse complement strand
TTTTTTTTTTTTTTTGAGACAGAGTCTCACTCTGTTGTCCCGGCCAGAGTGCCGTGGCGTCAGCCTAGCTCACAGCAACCTCAAACTCCTGGGCTCAAGCGATCCTCCTGCCTCAGCCTCCCGAGTAGCTGGGACTACAGGCATGCACCACTATGCCCGGCTAATTTTTTCTATATATTTTTAGTCGTCCAGCTAATTTCTTTCTATTTTTAGTAGAGACGGCAGTCTCACTCTTGCTCAGGCTGGTCTCGAACTCCTGAGCTCAAACGATCTAGCCGCTTCAGCCTCCCAGAGTGCTAGGATTACAGGTGTGAGCCACCACGCCCGGCCAAGAAGTCTTAATAAATATTTATCGAATTGGTAAATGAATGCATGAACAAATGCACATAACTGCACTTTTCTGAGCCTCAGCTTCCTCATCTATAAAAGGGGGATAGTAATAGTCCCAACCTCAGAGGGTTGTTGTATGAATTAAATGATGTAACCTGGGAAAAGCATTATGGGTATGGCACATAGTAGGTGGTCAATAAACTTTGCCCAGCGAGTTCCAAGCTGCTTCAAAGCAGACCCACTCCAGGGAGTCAGGTGAATGATACCTAAGCATTCGGCAGGTGGTTTGCATGAATTCTTTACCGCCTGCCATGCCGATTATGTAGCTAGGACAGGGATTTTTTTTTTTTTTTTTTTTGAGACAGAGTCTCACTTTGTTGCCCTGGTTAGAGTGAGTGCCGTGGCATCAGCCTAGCTCACAGCAACCTCAGAATCCTGGGCTCACGCAGTCCTACTGCCTCAGCCTCCCAAGTAAACTGGGACTCCAGGCATGCGCCACCATGCCCAGCTAATTTTTTTTCTATATATTTTTAGCTGTCCAATTAATTTCTTTCTATTTTTGGTAGAGACAGGATCTCGCTCTTGCTCAGACTGGTCTTGAACTCCTGACCTTGAGCGATCCACCACCTCGGCCTCCGAGAGTGCTAGGATTACAGGCGTGAGCCACCGCGTCCAGCCTAGGACAGGGATTTTTATCAGGCCTATTTTACAGATGAGGGAACTGAAGCATGGAGCATGCAATAATTTGTTCATTTAAAATGTATCTGTTTTGTTCACTGATATATCATCAGTACCTTCAACATGTTAGAAATACATTCAAATGAATTAACTGAACACCAACACTGGTTAGGTGATACACCCAAAATCACACGGCTAGTAAGTGGCAGCCCGGGTCCATCTGATCCCAAAGCCTGTGCTCCTTCCTCATGGGTCCCTCCCTGCATCACAGAAAGACCACCCTCAGGCCTCAAGGCCCTTCGGCCCCCAGGAGTGTGGGCAGGATCCCGCCCCACCGTAGAGTCTGGGCTTGAGTCACCAGCAGGGTGAGCACATTCCTCCCACAGCAGCCAAACTCAGCCCCAGGCAGCGTGCCTGGGCACCCGGCCCCATGCCTGGGTTGTGGCAGGAAGCCTCGACTTGCCTGACCCAGAGCCCTGAGGCTGTCACCAGGTTCACCCCATGAGGCTGTGTGACCTTCTCCACACTGCCTAACTCCTCTGGGCCACAGACCACATGGTCGGCCAGGGCTTAGGGGAAAGTTGGGGCACACCTTGGCTCCATGCTAATCCCCCACAAACGGGAAGGTGACCTCTGGGGCTTGTGGCAGGCGTAACCTCCAGGCAGGAAGCAGGGGACCCCACCAGGATGCTACACTGCACACCCCATTCCTTGGTTACCTGCAGGCAGGATGCGGACCCATTGGTGGGGATTCGGCAGGTACCGTCACCTGTCTGAGCACTAAACCCTCAATACCGCATTTCCTGCCCCAGCGTGGCTGTCCAGGGCGGGGCCCTCTGACTCACTTCGGTCAGTCGGGCATCCTGGCCAATCACTTGCTCACCTGCAGCCAGGTCACTTGGTGACCTCTGGGCCCTTCTGAGCCATTGTTAGGACAGCAACTATTTTGACTTCTTAGTAGGAGAAGCCTCCAGGGGTGTGGGCAGGACCCCCTGTCCGTTCCCCCGTCACTGTGCCGGATCGCACATCACCGTCCCGGCTTCTCCGAGTTTTCAAGAGAAGCCAGAAATCTGGCTGTTCGTGTGAGCTTGATACACACACGCGCGCGCGCACACACACACACGCACGCACGCACACAATGTTGGTGACTAATTAGCTTATAACATTAGGTGGGCCAAAACACCAAAGGCTACCAGTTTGTGAGTTTCCTCCTAAGATTCTATAAGCTTTTGAATCTGAGATTCTTGGACTCACTCCGAGTCTTTGATTCTAGGATTGCACGCAGGAAGCCAACACCACTTCCCAGACTGGGGAGCCATGTCCATGGGAGGGGACACTGAGGGTAGATGCTGCCCTCGGCCCCTCGAGCCCTCTGCCACCCTCCCATCCTGGCCTCTCACTTGGGGTAGCTGCTGCCGATGAGAATCCGGCCCAGGGGGTACTCCACGCCGCCCACCGTGACGGGCGGGCTCACGTCCAGGTTGCCAAAGGAATCCAGGCTGGAGGCGCCAGCAGACAGGATCTCCCGGGTTACGTATCCGAAGTCGGGACCCTAGGGAAGGACCAGCAAGGCCCCCACCCCAATAAGGAGGGGTCAGTTAGGACAGGAAGAGGCAGCTTGTGGGGTGGGGGGATGGTGCTGGAGGACTCCCACCCCCTGGCACCTTGCACCTGAAAAACCACCTCCACCGCGTGTTACAAATCGCCCCTGGGCTCCAAGCACCGAGCAGTTAAAGTACAGGCCAGTGACCGAGGGATAACTAAAACATCCCCAAATGTTTGGAAATTAAGCAACACATATGTAAAGAACCCGTGGGTCAAAGAAGAAACCAACGTGGAAATTAGACCATATTTTGCAGTGAAAGGTGGTAGCAAGGCAGAACATTGAATCTCGCGGGGGGCTGGGGGTTGCCGGAACTCTAATGTGTGTATTTATTAGGGAGGGAAAAGGCTGAAAAACTGTAGCTTCCATATCAAGCTAGAAAAAGAATAGCAAACTAAACCCAAAGAAAGTAGAAGAGAAATAATTCAGATGAAAGCAGAAACCGGTGAAAAATCCCCTGGTGCCTACAGGTTAAACCTGGGGCTCGGGGTCAGGTGGGTCCCCACCCTGCACACTGGCCCCCGCTGATGCACTCACCTGCAGTGTTCATTGTCACCTGCCCCTCCAGGCTGGGTGAGGGTCCCTGCTCCCTGTACCCACAGACTCCGGGACTTTCCCTGCACCGTCCCAGTGGTGGGACAGTGGGAACCGGTAAACGGGCAGAGACAGCGTGCCCGCCTCAAACGCGGTGCAGCCTCACGGTTGAGGACAAGGGCCCTGGAAACTTTTGCACCTTGGTGCCACCATTAACTTGCAGCATGGCCTCCTGCGAGTTACTTAACCTCCCTGAGCCTCAGTTTCCTCACTGTAAAGAGGAAATAACTAGTAGCATTTGGCCATAAGAGTGCCAATGGATTACACAAGGTAACACGTGGGAAGCTCGGGGACAGTGCCTGGAACTCAACACATGGTGGCGGGTGCTGGGGTTGCCACCCCACGCACAGGAAGTAGCACAGTGCCCAGTGTGGGGTAGGGTTCAGAAACCATTTGATACCTGAACAGAGGCCCCGGCTCTTAGAAACAAGAGCCACGTGGGCTCACTAAGGGTGTGTTCCCCACAGCAGGCAGTCTGATCTCCCCAGGGCTGGCCACTGGGCCGACCCCTCCTTGGGGAACAGGCCCCTTACCTGGGAGAACTTGGCTGTCCTGCCCCTCCCAGAACAGGGGCAATCATGGCTGTTGGCTATTTGCATGTTGTTTGCATATCATTTGCATGTCCCACCCAAACCACCCACGGACTCCCCAGTTTGGTGATGTGGCACCTCCTGTGTCCTTTTGCCCCTCTCTCTGGTCTCTGGGCCCTAAAGGACCAGGCCCAGATGAGGCCTCAACAGGGAGTCCCACGGGAGGAACTGCCCGGGCTCCCCACTCTGCCCTGCGCCCATACCAGGATCTTCTTATAGGGGAAATCCCGCAGGCCTCTGTTTCGGGGGGAGTCGAAGACCACGGGGAGGTACTTGTGCGGGGCCTCAGCGTAGCCAAACTCCATCTCGTCCTGGGAGGGCAGAGGTGGAAAGGCCACAGGGAGCTCAGGGTGGTTTTCAGGCAGGGCGAGCCTCACCAGGCCCGGGGCAGGCCAGGCAGGGCAGCAGATGCTCCCCAAGACTGGGGAGTGGGCGGAGGTGGAGGTGAGGCCTCCTGGGACCCTGGCCAAGAAGGACTCTCGTCCAGGTTTGGTGGGAAACAGAAGTTGGGGCCAACGCAGCCAGCAGGAAAGCCTCCCCCAAGGGTCCCGGCCCCCAGGCTGTGCTGGCTCCTCTAGGGAGACCGAGGCTGGTCAGGGACCTGTGCAGGCCTCCCTTTCCCCAAGCCCAGCTGAAGGCTTCCCGGGGCACCCCCAACTCTTTCCCGAGCCTGTTTCTGCGCCCACCTGGATCCAGCGGTCATTTCGATTTTCAATCCGAGGGCAGACGATCAGCTTGCAGTTGGCTTTCGATGCCAGGTGAGACATGTCTTCCAGAAATTTATCATTTGAGCCATGAGCGTCCATCACGCTGTAGCAGACAGAGAGAGGGGAGCATGCTGACGACCTCTGACTGTGGCCAAGGGTCGGGGGAACCTTAATTCAGTCTGTGCTGGGCCCCTAGGGATACAGGGGTTCGGACACAGTCCCTGCTCTCAACAGCTTCACGGACTCACGGGGGAGATGGATAATGTCCCCAGATCCTATCAGGTGACAGGTCCAAGGTAAGGGGTAAGCCCAGGCTGTTGAGCCCAGAGGCAGGGCACCTAACCCAGTGCAGGCAGTCTGAGCAGTAGGCACGGAGGTGACCCAGGGCTGCAGCTCACTGGTGAGGTAGTGGTGAGGGGCAGGTGGCTCCATCCACCCCTGCTGCACACAACTGGCCTGAGCAAAGGGGTCAGGGTGGAGTCAGCAAGCAAACAGGAGGAGCGGATTTCCTTTTGAATACCTGCACACACCTAGACCCAGGTAAGCAGAGCAAACCTGTTTGGCCACACCCTTCCCAGCCTTTTGATTTATGTCCCGCTCAGCTGTGGCCCTTTCCAATGGTCTGACCTCTGACACGGAGGCCTGGGGGCGCCTTGCCAATGGAGGCTCAGCCTCCACCAAGGGCATGACCGGGACGCTGAGAGATGGCAGAAGGACCAGGGCCCCGGGCGGGGCTGGGCTCACAGTGAGCCCCAGAGGTCGGGCTCCCGTGTCCTCAGCAGACACAGGACTGTGCCCACGTCACAGCACGTCTAGGTCCCCTGTGGCCACTGGCAGCCTGAGCAGGGCCTGGCCCCGCTGCCCAGACTAAAGCCAAGGTGTCCCAAGGCTGCTGCAGCAGGACAGGCCAGGGGCAGGGATGCTGGAGCTCGAGCCAGTGACCCCAGAGTGGCCTTAGCTGCTCCGGGCAGGGTGGGGCCAACAGGCCCACGCCACTTGCAGCTGCCCTGCGCCCAGCGCTGCCCCCGGAGTGCCCTCGACGGATCGGTTGGTCTGAGTGGGGGCCGAGCCCGGCGCAGCATCCTGCCCCCTACCTCTGCAAGTCACGGTTGCCAGCAGGGCCGCGGGGGGCTGGGGGCCTCACCTGCACACATACAGCTCCTCGGGGGGCTGGGTGTTGGGGGTCATGATCCAGGGGGCCACGCGGAAGGCCACGGTGTCTGTGAAGAGGGTCACCGCAGGCATGGTCTGAGGGGACAATGAGGACTCAGTGGGCCCTACGGGGACCCCTACCAAGCCCAAGCCCATCAGGCCTCAGCCCCTGGAGCCCCTGGAGCCTCCAAGCTGGTCCCCGACCCCTCAGCCCTCGTGCCCACCCCCAGGGCCCTACATACCCGCGTGTCCACCAGGCTGACGTTGAGGGAAACCAGCCCCAGGAAATCCGCGTCAGGGAAGGCGAGCCCCTCCACATAGAATCTGATCTCCCGCTGCCTCCGCTGCCGCTCGACTTTGTAGGACAGCTGTCTGGGCCCCAGAACCCGCTTGTAGTCCTCAAGGGAATTCCCACCTAGGGAGAGCCAGAGCCGGGGGCCAGTGCCGGGACAGGGGTGTGGGGCTGCCAGCCCAGGAATCCAGGGGCAGAGCCGCCTTTGTGATTAGATCTGCTTGGGTTCCTCTCCAGCTCTGTTGTGTGCAAGCTGTGTGACCTCGGCTCAATGACTCAACCTCTCTGAGCCTCAGTTTCTCATCTATAAAATGAGTAACATTACATTTCTCATGAGGCTAATGTGAACTTTAAACCAGATAAAGAGATAAAAACACGTGGCACAAAAGGTGAAAATAACCCAAATGTCCATCCGTGGATAAACGGATAAACAAATGTGGTATGTCCGTAAGGTGGAACATTATTCATCCATAAAAAGGAACGGAGTGCTGATTTGTGCTACACTCTGGGTGAAGGTTGAAGGCATCAGGCTAAGTGAAAGAAGCCAGACACAAAAGGCCACGCAGTGTCTGATCCCATTCGTGTGAAGTGTCCAGAGGGGTAAATCCACGAAGTCGGGGAGCGATCAGGGTCCTACACAGTGAAGTTGCCCATTCACTTATGCAGGCTGTGCTTACGCTCCGGCGCCACCCTAAGTGTTTTCGAGCTGGGTCCTCCGCCTACGCTGCCATCACTGGTGCACACAAAGGAACATTCCGGCTCCTGCCAGGCACGGTCGGCCTGAACAAGGAGTTCTGGGTCAGTCTGAAGGAGGGCGAAGGGGAGCAGGAAGGGGCGGGAGAGGCCGCTGCTACTTATCGAAACCAGTAAAGGCACTTCGGGATTAAGGGTTGGTATATTTTTAAAGCCACGGACTTAGATTAGTATAAAAACTGGTGGAACGGCCGGGTTCTGGGAGCAGCGCCCGGGCCTCAGCCTCACTGGCTCTCGCCCCGTCCCCGCCGCCTGGACGGTGCTTGGTCAGTCCACGCTCCCTGACCAGGGGACAGAACAGGCGCTGGGGGCAGTGGAAGGAGAAGGGGCTTGGTGCCCAGGACACCTGGGTTGGAGTGCTTGCCCCGCCCCCAGTTGGTTGTGTGACAGTGAATTCACGCCCCTGTGCCTCGGTTTTCCTCTCTGTAAAATGGGAGAAGCTGTCGGACCTCCTTCCTGGGTGCTGTGCTGTGCGCTGGTGGAGGGGCTGTTCGTTAGCTGTGGCGACGGTTACGAGAAGGTGGTGGAGAAAAGAGAGAGAGATGGGAGAGGAGAGGAAAGAAATGGCTGGGGCAGGGCGGAAGAGGCCCCGCCAGGCCACTCACCCCGAGCACAGAAGACCCCGACTCTTTCGGAGTCAGACAAGGATATGTCTAAGACCAGCTTGTGACTGTTGAAGAGCTCGTCGGGGCCATCACAGCTCAGCACCATTGGGGACATGTCCTGCAGGTCTGGGGAGAACAGCCCCCTTGAGACACCCCTGCCCCCACCCCGCCAACAGGCTCCCCGCCCACCCCCCGCTCCGCCCCCATTCCCCTTGGCAATGCCCTGTGTCACTCACCATCCAGCGTCATCAGCTGGCTGTCGGCAAGGTCGGGCTCCCTGGACCTGTGACTGTCCCGATCGCAGTTCACCAGCAAGACAGCCCCATAGCCCCCAGGGCCCCAGCGCCAGGTCTTCTGCGGTAAAACAAGAAGGCTCGAGGTCAGTGGGCCCCCGGGGGCTCCAGGAAGGGGTTCTGGACACAGCCAGGGCTGGCTGCTTTGTCACCTTGGAGACTTTCGTGTTCTGGGTTTGCTTAACGATTTATAGAGGAATCATAGACCTGGGGACTGGAGCTCCAGGTAAGGCTCTAGACCCAAAGCCACCCCATCCTTGTGCAGTGAACAAACTGCACAACCGTACGTGGTTGCTCTATCTAGCCATCGCATTGGAGGAGCGAGGGCGTCATTACCACACCCAGATGTGGCCCTTGAAAGCCGGCTGAGCTTTCACTCTACCTGGGGTGGGGCGTTGGAGAATCTCTGGGAGACTGTCCCCATCTCAGCACTCTCCTGAGGCCTGTCCCACAGACTCTCTGACGCCCACCCGTGGTCCGGCGGGCCCTGCCAGCTGAGGTCCCAGATGAAGCAGGAAAGATAGCTGGAGCCCTGCCTGCCTCTGTGTTCGCCGCTCTCCCTGCCACGCCTCCACTGTACCCCACCACACACACAAGGCAGGGCTCACTGTTCCCATGTCACAGAAGAAAGAAGGGAGGCTCTGGGAGGTGAACCCCAAGTTGCATAGTTGGCCTTCAAACCCCGATCTTTGGGATTGTACAAGGCCATTGCTAGCCTGTATAGCATTTTTGTTCATCCCTCTGGGTAGATGCCACCCTGCACCAGGCCCTCAGACATGATTTACATCATAGCTGCCACCTTACTCAAGCACCCTTGTGCAGTGAACAACCTGCACAGCCATCCATGGCAGCCCTTCCCCACCTTGTCCGCAAAGCCCTGTTATCCAGGTCACTTCCCTAGAGGCTTTCCCTCCAAACTGTACCTCTGTCCTCCCAGGACAGCTTTTGGATACTTCCTGTGGGGTAATGCCTGAGCCTACCCCATCCTCCTCCTCACTCCTCAGGATTAACTGGGGCTGACCACCACAGCTTCCTCCACCAGAAGGCTTATCTTCTTCTTGCCTTCATTGTCACTCAACAACCTTTTGTAAAATACCCACCACGTTTAGAGGTCTAAATACAGCCCTCAAAATAGAGAAAGCAGCAAGCAAGAGAACCAGTCCCAATTTCAAGGTAGCATAAGAGAGACAGACCTAGAGAGGGTAAGCTGTTTTCCAGCTGTCACTCAGCATGTCGGTCACATGGTGTAAGTTAATGCCCATTCGTGCCAATTTGGCCGTCCCTGGATGGGTTCCCTACACTGTCGGACACCCCAGGCCCTGGGAATCCATCACCCTGCTGGAGGGAGGGCCCACTCCACCCCAGAACCACCCGTAGGTTTGCCTGTCCACCCTGCAGTCTTGGGGTAGCCAGGAGGTCTCACCTTGTCCCCTCGGCTTCTCGTCACCGTTCCTGTGCGGCCTGTGTCGACGTCCAGGGAAACGTCTGCAAAGGGGAAGAGACAGGCTTCCAGGGGCTCCCCCAGCCCCGGCGTCACACCCGTAATGTCCAGGTCGGCCAAGCTTACCCCCTCCAGAGCCCACGTGGACCAGGACGCTCTGCCCTGGGGCTCCCGTCCAACACTTGGGAGGCCCTTGTGGCTGACCTGTGTGCGGTTCTGGGTGTGGGTGACATTTGTGGCCCTGGGAGCTGGAGGGAACCAAATCTTTGGCTCCGGAATTACTTCGTGTCTGAGCGTGTTGACTTGCTAGCTCTTGGTGGCCTTGGGCTTCTAGATCGTGTGCCGGTGGCCCTTAGCTGGCAGCTGGGGGTGAGCCCTGAGGTCCTAGGGACTGCTCTGGGCTCCGGCCAAAGGAGCACGTAGCTCTCCACAGTCCACGTGGGATTCTGGTGGAGGAAGTCTGCTGGGATCCAGCTCTTGGTCCCTGGCAGTGAAGTTTCTAGATCCTTGCAGCCCTAGGGACTGCTGGGTCTCGATCTCTGTGGTTCCAGGGTGGATGAAAGGTCTCTGAGGAAGCCAAGCCCTCGATGGTGGAGGAAGCTGGCCACGGGCCTTCCACCCCAAGGGAGCTGTTAAGACCCTCGAACAGCCAACCTGGAGGGGCGAGGGCACATACGCAGAGCCAGGGAGGTGGCACTTACCGGCGCCAGTGAGGTAGAGCACACTGTGGCCCAGGGCATCCCCCTCGGGCTCCCCGAAGTAGAAGACCTTCACCTGTGGGAACACAGTTAGCCCTAAGGCCGCACAGCACCCCCTCCAGAGATGGAAGCGGCCGGGAAACGGGGGACACAGCCCCACAGCCCTGCTTAGAGGCAGCGGAGGCACGGAGACCCTGGGTTCTCAGGATGCTGAAGCCCCAGGACTCACGGGCTCTGGGCTCCGGCCCTCAGAGCAGGTCTGCGGAGGAGGGCGGGGCAGGGCGGGGAGGGGGGAGGGGTGTGGCGGACCCCAGTGGGAGCAGCTGACTAGTGCCATTGCCTTAGGCAAGTCACTCTCCAGCTCCACGTCCATAAAATGGGAACAGTACCCGCCCCCACCCCCCAGCACCACAAGAGGTGGTCACAGAGCAGTGGCAGCACAGTCCAGAGCCCACGCCAAGCGCTACCCCCAGGTCCCCAAGGACGGCCCCAGTGGACAGGGGAACGACCAGGCCGTTGCAGTCCTGCAGCCAGCAGGGGAGGCGGGACCTGTCGGGAGGAGCCGTGTTAACCGGCCAGTGAGTCACTGTGTGTGGCAGGTGCCTGGGGCTGGGGCGAGGGAGGAAGGTGTCACCTGAGCTCAGGAAGGTGTCACTTGAGCTCAGGGAGGGCAACGAAAGGGAAGGCTTGCTCAGGCGTGGGAGACACGCACACGACGGATGCACGCGAGCACGTGTGCACACGGGGTGTTGCTGTGGACCGTGGGGGCTTCTTGTGGGGTCCGTGTGGAGGTTGAATACAGGGACTAATGGGAGGGTGTGTGTGAATTCGAGGGGTGACTAGGTGGACTCGTGTTTTGGGGGAGTTTTCATTCACGCATGCGCGTGTGATGTTGGGGCGTTGGCGGGGTTTGCGTGTTTGAGCGTCTGTGGAGTTGTAAGAGGCTCTGTGGGGTCTGGCTAAGTGAGGGTGCTTTGTGAGTGGGAACATGCTGCGGGGGGCTCTTACCTGGGATGGGGCGTGGGGAGATCCAGCCCCTCACCACGAGGAAGTGGCCTCTTACCTTGCGGTCGTCCAAGTCCTTACTGGCTGTGTCCACAGATACGACCACATCCACTTTGGCATCCAGGGGCCAGCGGGCCTTTCCGGTGGGTTCTGTCACCCGCGTGGGATTGTGGACCACAGAGACCTCCACCCCGGAGCTCCCAGAGACCCCGAAGGTCTTGGCGCCCTTGGGCACATCGCTGGCAGAGAGGGGAGAGAGGAAGAAGCCCAGTGCTCAGGAGAGGGGCCACGGCGGGCTGGGGAGAATGGGACAGTGGCTCTGGCCAGGAGGCCAACCTGGGCAGGGCACGAGGCAGCCAGGACATGGATGGCAACCTGTGGACACCCCCGCCCCATGCTCAAGCCTCTTCCCAATCTGGCACTTCCAAATCCTCCAACTCAACAGGAAATCCATCTGACCGAGCACTTCCCGCCACCTCCACTGCCAAGGCCGAGGTTCAAGCCACCACCACCGCTCACCCAGACTGCTGGGCTCCCTTGTCCACCTGCGCGCCCTAGCCCCAGTCTATTCTGCACGTAGCAGAGTGTGCTGTTCCTTTGCTCAAAAGCTGTGGTTTCCATCACACTCAGGAAAAGGCAAAGTCCTCACGATGGCATACAAGGCCCCTCCCCATCAGCCCCTGCCCCCTCCCTGACCTCCTCTTCAGTTTTCTCTGATGACACTGGCCTTCCTGCTGTGCCATGAAGATGCCAGGCTGTTGTGCCTCGGGGCCTTTGCATTGGCCGTTCCCTCTGCCTAGAATGCTCCTCCCCAGATACCCACACGGCTCGCTCCCTCAGCCCTGCCAGGGCTCCGCCTAAACGTCACCTTCTTTGAGAGCCCTCATCCCTCCATGTCACGTGGCACCTTGCTCATCTTCTCCCCACGTGGCCACCTGGATGGTGTGGCAGCACCCTGGCCCCTCAGCCCCTTGACCTCTCTTCCAGTGACTCTGTTGTCCTCCGCCTGGCCTCGGCCCCTCTGACCCACGGACGGCCCTCTGCAGTGTCATTACCAAGAACTGCACCCGCTACAAGTGACTCACCTCCCGACACGCCAATGCCGCCACGCCCTCAGCCCCACTGGGACCCTCGACCCTTGGAGGTGGCGCCCTCTCTCCCCCTTCTCACTGTCCCTCGCCCCGCGTGCTCTGTCTTCCCTTCGCCGGCTCAGATTCCACAGTCCCTGTCGCGGTCCCTCCATTGCTCCGCTCCCTCTTGCCTGCGTTTCCCTCCCGTGCTGCCCGGCAACGCCCCAGCCGCCATCAAACCCGCCTCTGCACCCTCTGCACCTGCCCGCACGGCTGACCGCGGCTCGCTCGGACTCCTGACCACCGATCCCAAGGGACCCTTGACACTGCGTGGCAGTCCCACATCTCTCCAGCCTCCTTTTGCCGTGGGTGTCTGAGAAGACCATTTCATACCTTCTCCGGCCTCCGGGACGTCCGTCTCCTCCTCCCCCTCCTCATTACGATGACGACCTCCCGGCCCCCCTGCCTCTGAGCCCCGTCCACACCTGCCCTCCTGACAAGGAGTGAACTGCCCGGCGCGCGTCCCCTGCTCGTGGGCACCCCCCCACCGCCCCCTCTCACCCTCGCGCCCAGCATGCAGACGTGCGGAGAACGTCACCAGCCCGGACCCCTCATTTCCTCGCTCCCCCTCCAGGAACGCGCCACCCAATTCCTTCTTGCCATTGCCTCTGCAACCCGCCTCCAATCAGCCCTTCCTCCCCGCCTGGCGCGTCGCCAAATCCAAGGGTCCCTCCTCTTCCTCCTCTTGCTGACCTGTCAGAGGCACCTGGCCCAGAGGATCATCTGTGCTTGAAACACTTTCCCATTAGGCCACCGCGACACAGGCCCTGCTCGCCGTCCTCTGACCACTCTGCCCCTGATTCCAGGCAGTGGTGTGCTGGCAAAGGCTAACAACCAGCTCTCGGGTGTGGGGGGTGGGGGGGTTATGTATATAATTTATTATAAATTTTACTGGTATAAATGATGTGCAGCACTCCGTGTGCAGATAATAATATAGTATATATTACTTTTTATTGTAAAATGTGTTATAAATTCTCTATAGCCCACTGATTCTCAGAACACCTTCTCTTACAACTGTAGCCAACCTGTGGTTGCAGTTCAACCATGACTTAAAAACGCAATTGCATCCCAATCTACTAATTCTCTCCCTCAGAGTGTCATTAAATCTGCTGTGTGGTGCGAATGCGGGTTGACATTTTTGCTTGTGTTCATGAATAAGACGAAAGTGAAACAGGTGCATGTCACACTTCACTCACTCACCAAGGACGTCGGCAACTTCTGGCTGAATCGGATAATACTGGGAAAATGCTTCCTCAATTTGAGGCGCTAACCGCAATGTAATGACTATAGACCCTGCACACTTCGAAGTTTAATCAGCATTTTCAACCTTTCTCCATCACGAGGTCTGGACAATCAAGAAAACAGCAGGTGAAGCCCTGGTTTGTAGCCTTTGCTGATTTCTTTGATGTAAATTCTCCAGCTGTGGCCAGTTTCATGTGACCAGCCCGATGTCATTGAACTCAGAGTTTCAAAGAGATGCGTCGGGTGTGAGGGCGATCTGGCTGGGACGTCATCACCGCATTGATCACCAGGGTTGATTCGGCTCATCTGGCCGGCTAGGCAGGTGTCCCCTTCCTCCCTCACCGTTCCACCCATGTCCCTCCCAAAGCTGCAAAGCTGCGCGCTCAGTCAAAGAGGGCGACCTTCCCCGACAGAGGAGGACCGTTTTCCGATCGAGGTTATAGAGTAGCTGCGCACCCCCGCTGGAACCTCCAAGCAAGCTCTCCAAGAGACGCCTGCCAGCACTTTGTTACAGAGCTATTTGTACCGTACACAGACAGTGGCAGAATGCAGTAAAATGAGTAGGAAGTGATGAGTTTTCAATATTATTACCTTTCATTTTAATACGTTTTATTTAATTTTAGGTGTATACAGTTTAATTTTAAATAATGGTTGTGTTTAACAATGGGCTCATAAACTTCCTAAAAAATAAACAATCAGGTCTCCTTGACAAAGCACCCTGGTACACTTCCAAAAATGTATACTGTTAATCCTTCTCCCAGCCTTCCCTGAAAGGACTTAAACGTCTTTCCAGGGTGACTGTGCACTGGGGAAAAGGAACTCATAAGACTTTTCCAGTTTCACCCAACACTGACGCTGAACTGGCCCAGGAGACCCAAAACATCACCGCGGTCCACCAGGCGCAGCAAGGGCTCACGGAGACCAGGTCGATGAGGGTTCAGCTCAGGTTCGTCTCACGGTAGCTCTGGAGGGTCCCTGAGCCCCTCTATGGTCCGCCCGCCAGTTCTGGAATGTGTAATTGCAAGAGGCTCCCCTAGCAGCCGGCAGATGCCCCACACTGGCTCTCTCGAGAGTGCAGCCGGCTCCAGCCCCCGGCTCCTGGGCTCAGGCCTCAGGGCCCTTCTCCTCTCTGTCTGCACCCACCCGCTGGTGACCCCCACCTGCCACATGGACGTGCTCCCAGACCTCCATCCCCACATCCAAGACCTCAACCTGTCTGTTGAGTATCTTCCCGGGTGTGTGGCAGGCATTTTAAATTCCCACGTCCACAGCCAAATTCCTGCTTCCGCATTGCCTCCCAGCCTGCCCCTGCCCAGCCCTCCCAGCTCCGTCCTCAGCTCCGTCCTCCCCTCCCATGCCTCCCGGACACTCCCAGCCGGTCCCTCAGAGAGTCCCTTCCGCTCCACCATCACGACAACGCCAGACACCGGCCGCTCTCACCTCCGCCAGGGCTCACACCCCATCCAAGCCACCGGTTTCTTCCTTGGATTTTTACAACAGGCTGGGCTCCCGCATCCTCTCCCCACCCCACCCCACAGTCTGTCCTCAACACCACAGCCAGAGGGACCTTTTAAAGCAAAAGTCAGACCGTGTCCCTGCCGCAGCCACACGCTCAGAGCCCGTCCTCGGAGCCCGTGCGGTCTGCCAGCCGCCTTCCTGACCTCCCGCACGCCCTCACACTCGGTTCCCGGCTCTTCTGCAAGCCTGCGGCTCTGTTCATCTGGAACGTTCCTCTCACAGATACCTGCCGTGTGCCCAGTCCCTCGCTTCCTTCTCGGAGAGGTGTCTCCTGACAGCCCCGTGGCAAACAGCGTGCAGTGAGTGACACCACGAACCCACTGCTCTCTGACCCTAGCCTCATTCCAACCCACGGCATTAGTCACCCAACAGATCGTGCACCTGCTCAATAGCACGTCTCTCCCTCCAGAATGCGGGGATGTTTCTGTTTTATTCTCTCCCAACGCTGCCGTCACCTCCGCATCCAGCTCAGTGCCCGGTGTGGACCAGGAGCATGATACATGTCTTACGGATGAGGACACGGCAGCTCGGGACCACAGAGTGGCTTTTTCAGGACTGCCCAGCCGGGAGGGGACGAAGCTGGGATTTGAATCCAGCCTGCCTGGCCCCAGAGCTCTGGCCCACGCACCCTGACAGCAAGTGGCCTGAGCCCAGGGTGCCCAGCTTGTGGCAGAAGCGTTTCCAATTCACGGGACACCCTTGCCCCACCTCGCTCAGGGACTGCCACCACCAGATGCAACCCTTTCAAGGGGCAGAGGGCTCTGTGGGGCCAATCCCCAGCTTTGGGCAAAAGGTGACATCTCCAAGTCACAGTCTGGCCACAAAACCCCCTATTTGGAGTCTTGGTAGAAAATAATAACAACGATCACAACGATGAAAGAAGGAGAGAGAAAAGACAGGGTACGGTTATCCCGCAGTTGGATCTGGTCCCTTCCCACCCCAAACTCGCTCAGTAGCTCGCGCCCCCTTCACCCCTCTCTGGGACGGGTGCTGGGCTCCTGGTCTCCCCCTCTCGCCCCCAGGCAGGTGCCAGGTGAGGGGGAAGCACCTAGAAGGCGGCCTTGGGGGAAAGGTGGCTTCCTGCAGGACACCCCTGCTGGTGTCTTCCCTGGCCTCTGGGCGGGGCCTGTTCTAGTCCCAGCCCCACCCACTGCCCTGGAGGCTCAGCCTGTGGGCGCATCCAGGTTGGTCTCAGCTGCCGGTGCCACAGCAAGAGCTTCGAAACTACCAGCAAGAGCTGGGGGAGGGGCCGCTGTTTCTCACCAGTACCCGAGGGGGCAGGTCACGCCAGGAGGGCACCGCGCTGCCTCGGATTCTCACTCCCTTGGCATTCCACCCCCACCCCTGCCCCGGGCCCTGGAGATCCGGCTCGTGCTGCTCCGTCTCTCAGGTGCCCAGATCCGTGGGCTGCTCTTGGGGGGTGCAGTGGGTGGGTGTGGGGACTTGGGGTGAGTCCCGGGCAGCCCCACAGTGGGGTTTGCCCCCACCAGCTCTTCTGAGCTGCTCCCGGGCCCCACCCAATCTTCGCCTGCCCAGGCTGCTTCCCTCTGGTGACATCTCATGGTGCAGCCCCCAGACCCAACCAAACCCCAGGTACGCAGTCCTGGCATGTCCCCAAACGCACAGTTGGGTGAGGCAATGGATTTAAAAGCACCCCTTTAAATGAAAGGGGCCACAGTCATTACTACCACAGGAGTCACCCCTGCTGAGTGTCTTTGTAATTATTGTTATTATCTTTGTCATCATTTCCATTGTTATGCTGAGGAGCCTGTGCCCTCACAAGGCAGGGACAGGGTTGGGGGTGGGAGCGTTTTGCATTCTTCAAGACCCACTTCAAATGCCCCCTCTTCTCTGGAGTGGAGTGTGGCCTCAGATCTGGTCCCTCAACTGCTCTGAGCCTCGATTTCCCTCCTCTGTAAAATGGGCACAATCCAAAGAGCTACTTTCCAGGGCTGCTGGGGGTTCTGTGAGACGAGGCATCTGGGGAGAACCACCCATCAGCATTAGAGATTGTCGTCACCATCACCGTTACTCTTCTAAGAGTGCCCGCCGCCGGCCCTGACAGCCCAGTCCACTCCAGCCAGAAGCCACACCCTTCCGCTGCCCCCACAGCACTGGTTGAAATCTTCCCCTGGGCCCCTGCGCGGCCCAGAGCAGCACCCTCCTGGCTCCCCCTGCAACGCCCCCACCCCATGCCCAGAGCAGGGCCAGGAGCACCAGGTCCAATAGACAGGCTCCGAGGAGCACGGAGAACATTCTTAGAGAATCTCACAAAGGAGGCTCAGAGGACAGGACAGGTCATCCCCAGCCGTGCCAAAGGATGTGCCCACCTGCTGGCCAGGGCCTAAGGGAGCATGTTTCACATAGCACTGGGGTGGGGAAGGGTCCGCATTTTCAGGCACCTACCATGTGCAGGGCACATGCTTAGCTTTTGATACCCGCAATCTCATGTGTGCTTCACAACAACCCTCCCAGGTACGTGTCTCCGTCCACACGTAACAGATGAAGAAATTGTCTCAGAGAGGGTAAGTAACTTTCCTCAGGTCACACAGATGGCAAAGCGAGGAGGCAGCATTGGGCTTGTCTCCCACCTTGTGCTGCCCTGGCTGGCATTAATGTGCCCTCGGCTCGTCCCTGTCGGGGACTGGAAGCAAACATAGTCGGGGAGCATGCAGGAAGGAAGCGTGGCAACGTGAGCTCGTCAGTAGGGTTTCTGAGGCGCGGGCTGGGAAGGCCTAAGGCAGGATGGGGGCACCGAGGCAGGACAGTCACTTCCACCTGTCCCCACCCGTGCACGCGAACCTCACAGGGGCAAGGCCAGTGCAGGCCAGGAGGAGGGCGCCCGTGACATTCCGGTCCCTGCCTGCCCTAGGCCTTGGGTCAGAGGGACCTCGGAGCACAGGACTCTGTGCAGAACACTCCCCGTGACGGGCAGCTCACTACCTCACAGCCCTCTCTGCTTTGACGGCTCAGGTAACCAGAAAGCATTTCCTTTTGCTCGGCTGCAATGTGCCTTCCAGAAGCTTCCGCCCACTGGGCTTGGCAGGCCGACCTATCTCAGCGACTCGGAAGTTTCCCACCTGGTCTCCAGGGAAAGAGGAACACGGCAGCCCCGGTGACACCAGCCTGCCATCCCTCCTGCCCCTGGCGGTCATGCGGGCGCTGTGCCGGGTGCGTGGTGGGGGCGGGAGGGGGGAATTATGCAGAATCAGATGGAAAGGCTGGGGAGCAGCCGGTGCCCGCTGAGTCCGTGACTCCCCGCACGCCCGCCAGCCTCCTGCCCGCCAAGAGCCCGGAGGAGCCAATTTCCAGGTGTCCTGGACTGAACCACAAGAAATGCCACAGAATCAGCCAGCGAGTCCCCTCTGGTGCAGCAGCTCCGTGGGCGGTTCTGCGGGAGAGTGACAGTCCCACAGTGCTGGCCGCCTCCCACCCCGCCCCATGCTGAAGGCCAGCAGCCCCCCAGGGGCTCGCGGAGCTCCCATAAGAGCTGCCAGCAGCTCTGCCTCAGCGTGCTTTCCTGGGCACCCGCCGTACACCAGGCACCACCCCAGACACCAGGAAAGCAGAGCGGCCCAGCCCCGGGTCCGCACGGGCAGGTACAGCACAGTTTACGGAGTGTTTGTTCTCCCTCTCCTGGTTCCACCCCCAGCCTCCGCCTGCTGAGCCTCTCCCCGTCTCACAGAACACGAACCAAAATGCAGAGAGGTCCTGCAAGCGTGACCACAGCAGAGCTGGCCTGGGACCCCACCTGGCTCTGCCTCCAAAGCTCAGCCGCTGCCCTGCCCCACCCCACCCCACCCCACAGACTGACTCAGCGACCTGGAAGATTCCCAGATCATGGGCGATCTTAAGGTTGAGCTCACAGAATCTGGATTCAGGCAGACCTGGGTCCAAATCTCAGCTCTGGCATTTGTGGGCTGTGTGACTTCAGAAAAGTGTCTCAGCCTCTCTGTGTCTTAGTTTATACGCAAAATGAGGATCATAGTAGCCCCTACCTCACAGGCTTGTTGTGAGATTTAACTGAGACAGTGCAATGAGCACTTAAAACAGGGCCAGCATCATTGTCGTTACCGTCACAGAAGGCATCTGAAGGGCATGGAGGAGTGGGCAGACCCGGGCAAGAGAGGACACAGGAAATGTGGATAAGGACTCTTGCACCTCCCTTCACTCCCCTTACCTGACTGAGAAAATGGATTAGGTGTGTGATCATTAAAACGCACATCCTGAAATGTGTTTAACTCCCTGGCTAAGACGGAAGCCCCTCACCGCGGGCACAGGCCATATCATGCCACCCCCAGAGCCAGGCACAGGGCAGGTGAAACAGAAGGGGTGTGGGTGCCAGGCAGCGAGGGGGGGAGGGGCAGCTCAGATCCCCTGCCCCTGGGCTCCTGGCCCTGGCTTTGGTTTTCCCCTTGGTCTCCCCACCCCCCAGGGCTGGCTGTGGCTAACCCAGGTCAGGGGAGGGTGACGGCCAATGGCCCACGGACCACACAGCATGCGCAGGCATTTTCTTGGAAGTCTGGAATCACACACGGTGTGGCTGTGTCCTTCCTTCCCTCCTTCCTAGGGATAACCATCATGGGTGGCTTTTGCCTTGTCATTGATCAGGGAGGGGCCACCCAGAGAGCCTGGGAGGAGGGGCCAGGCTGGACAGGCCTGCCCTCACGCGGACCCCTGCCCTCCCAGGATTGGGGGTCTCCCAGCGGAGGCAGGTGGGGGCTGGGGCCTGGAGCATCCCTGAGAGGAAGGGCGCTGAGTTTAGGGTCCGCGTCATGTGTCACTTCTCTCCCTAAAGCATACCTGTGCTCCGTGGACTGTGGAACTGCTCATCTGTGAAATGGGGAAAATAAAGGTGCCAGCTTCACAGGTACAAACAATAAACGAGGTCGTTCCCATCTAGCTGGGAGAAAACAGGCTCAGAAAGGCTAAGTGACTGGCCCAAGGTCACACAGCCCTCAAAGACCAGCCTGTCCCCCCACCGGCAGTCGTGACCAGCAGCCACTCTGTTCCCAGCTGTGGTTGGACTGGCTCTCGGTGGCCGCACCCCCTGTGGGCTTCCTCCTGTGGGCTCAGCCAGGGTGGAGCCTCCAGGTCGGGGTGCAGCCTGCTTCCTCCTCACCCGTGTCAGGAAGCCCCAGCCTGCTTGTCCCGCTGTCCTGCAGCCTCGTGCCCAGCCTGGCTGGACACATCAGCTGCACCCTCTGCAGGGTCCTGCTTCGGAGTTTTCGACCTTCCCCCTGTCCCCCTCTCCCCGCAGGGTGCCTGAGAGCCAGGGTGGGGGCAGCAGGGGTCGCTGGCGTGCTGGGAAGGACGAGGGAGAAGCACTCGGCAGGACTTCCGGTGATCTTGGCCTCACATGCAGGGTGACCGGGTTCTCTGCTCTGGGGCCCAGGGTGCATTTGGAGGCCCAAACACAGGTGTGTGTCACCTGAGAGGCCACGACCCTGCAGGTCCCAGCTTCCTCAGCACCAGCCCCGCTGAGGGCCCCGG